>JAJPUD010008524.1:58587-87842 GCA_023553655.1 Myrmecobius fasciatus | reverse complement strand
TTCTATCTGTTTTTTCCTATCATAATATTCATCCATCAGGGAAGCTGTCTGCCTCACTGCTGTAGTCCTGACAGACCTCAACTGTGTGATGGACATAACAATGGTCTCAGTCCTCCTAAAAGATTAGGTTCCACCTGGCTTGTCATTCTACACAATGACCTTTCTGGGAATGGCTTTATGCCCTCTACTAGTTTGGAAAAGCCAAGAATGAGAACCTTTCTGGATTCTAATCCCATTTACTAGAGTTCAGTCCCCTTCTCCATTTATGAATTCATCCTATGTGTCTGCAAGCTTTCTGGTCATTTTCTTGTGAAATTATGAATTAGATTTAGGAGTTTGTTCACATTTATCTTTTATCATTTTTTTCCATCTGGTATCCTTTTATATTTTGCTGGGGGTTTTGTTAGTAAAGCTGGCTTTCCTAGGTAGCTCATACCTTCAGAAATACTCTCTTAAACATTATCTCACTTGTCCTAATACCATGTGGGAGATAATCCAAAATTAGTCACTAATTTAGGCTCAACATTTTGAAGAAATGAAGCAGTGGATGGGAAAAAAGAGGAGAGAGAATTCTGAAATGTTAAATAAAACTGTCTTAGAAGGCCTTAGTAAAGGGATATAGAAAGAAACTGACCTTCTCTCCTTGTGATCATTAGGCATATAGTCTTAGAATGCTGACCAAAGATGGGGATGCAGTCTGTGGCTAGTACAGCTACCTGGACTGCACAATTTTAAACTTTGTTAATATTATGTTTTATCTAACTGAGCTCTGATAGGGAGGTGAGGGATTTTTTTTTTTGCCTTTATATCCTCCAGTATCTTCAAGCAGTGTGGATGAAGCAGGTACTTTGCTTCCATTTTCTAAGATCATTAGGATCATGGCTCTTTTAAGTCATCAAGATACAGAAAGGACATCAACATGTAATACCCAGCAGCTAGCTTAGATTGAGAATACAGAGGCTACCTGCCTCCTTCATCCAGTAGCCTTAAGGAGACACAGACTTTGCTCACAAGGCAACCATCTCCAGGAATGGAGGGAAAGGCTGCATAGTGACACAGAAGGAATGCTAGAGGTGTGAATGTTTCCTTGTTGAGCATGTTTTGAATTGACAATAGGGTCCTAAAGAGGGAGGGGGAAGTTTGAAAAGATGCTAAGAACTGAATGCGAGATGAGATTGATTAAAATACAAACATCAAGAAGATGGAGACTACAGAAGAATAATTTATAAAAAGATGGAAGGGAAGGAGTGAAATGAGTAGAGAGCTCAGAATACTGGGTGAGTTGAGGTCAGAGATATATGAGTTTTCTGAATTACATCTAGGTAATTCCAACCTACACAGAGTTTAGTTTCATAAAATGAGTCACTCCATCCAGTCTTTGCCTCTACAAAGAGCTACGTAGAATGCATCAAGGTTTATTCACATCATAAGGTATTGGAAGGAAATTCATCAAATCTTTCAAAAATTCATTTTGGTGTTCAGTAGGTTCCCTGCAATCCTCCTATAGTTAAGCTGGTGATGATGATTGATGATAATGATAGCTAGCATTTATACAATACCTTTTAGTACTAGGTACTATGCTAATCACTTCATAAATATTTCATTTGATCTTTAAAACAACCCTGGGGGAGGTAAATGTTGTTATTATACCTGCTTTATAGATGAAGAAACTGAAACAAGCAGAGGTTATGTGAATTGCCCAATGCACCATAGACAATATTGTCTGAGGTTGGATTTGAATTCATATATTTCTAACTCTGGGACCAGTGTTCTATCCACTGTGTACTCCAACCTAGAGATTTATCCTGCTTCATAAGAAAATTGAAACATGATGAGATCTTCTACTCTTGATTATCTGCATAATGATATGAGTAACTTCAAAATCAGGATAATTTCCTGATTTTGTTTCCAGAGTTCTGATACTTGAACAGATTTAGCTATACCCAGTTCCCAATTAGTGTGAACAATAAATCCCATCTAAAGTAGATTATATGAATTCTCATTACATATTTTCCTTGGACTGGAACCAATTACCATGTTTTATGAAATTATAACTTTGAGTAATGTGAATTCAAATATATGTGACTATTTCAGAAGATTCATTATTTTCACTAATTAACATTAGCTGCATATTGATTAGAAGATCAACCTGACCCTGCTTTCTGACCATCTTCTTATGAATTTTTGAACTAGATGAAGGAGCTCAATTATGTTTCTTTTGGGTTTTCCTTTCTCTTTTTACCTACTTATGCTTTTCAAGGGAAGAGAGTAAGCACTATATGGCCCATATTATCCTCTATTACTTGAAGAAGGAAAAAATAAGAGCTGGTTCCTACCCTTAAGAAGCCCTTAGAACCTGAAAGCTAAATTTATGTAAATAATATAAAAGAAAAATCAAGGGATTTATCACAGAGGACCTGATTTCAAATGCTGGTCCTGCTGCTTATTATCTGTATAACATTTAACAAATGTCTTAATCTTAATTTTCTTGATTATAAAAACAAAGAATTCAACTAGTATCCATAAAGTATCAGCAATTGGTCAATTAATCAAGAAACATTTTTTTTGGCGTTAACTAAATATGCACTGTGCTAGGTGTTGGAGAGACAAAGGCAAAAATGAAAGCGTCCATGTCATCAAGGAGTTTATGTTGTCCAAATATGTAATATATTCATATATTCTAGTTCTTTGACACCACAAAAAGAATTGTTATAAATATTAGAACATACAGGTTCTTTTCCTTTTCTCTTAATCATCTTTGGAAACAGACCTACTAGTAGAATTACTGGGTGAAAGGATATAGGCAGTTTAATAACTCTTTGGGCATAATTCCAGATTGCTCTTCAAAATAGTTAGATAAGTTTACAATTGCACCAACAGTAAATTAGTAATTTCTCCACATTCTCTCCAATATTTATTGTTTTCCCTGCAATCATTTAGCAAATCATGTAAAATGATGTCTTAAGGTGGTTCTAATTTGCATCTCTCTAATCAACAATGATTCAGAATATTTTTTTCATTTGATTATAAATTGTTTGATTTAGTCATCAGAAAACTGCCTGTTCATATCCTCTGGCCATTTATCAGTTGGGGAATGACTCATATTTTTATCTGAAAAACTGTCTATAAATTTTTTCTTCTAATTTTCTGCTTTCCCTTTGATATTTGCTACATTTGTCTTCTTTGTACAAAATCTTTAAAATGTAATTGAAATTACCTATTTTATACTTTATACTGTTCTCTATTTTTGTTTATTCATAATTTTTTTACTTATCCACAAATTTCATAGGTAACATATCCCATGATCTTCAATTTTTCTTCTAATCTCTCTCTTTTTATCTTTATTTATATTTTATCATATATCCATTTTGATCTTATCTTAATAGATAGTATAAGATATTGATCTATCTTGATTTCTGCCATACTGGTTTCCAGTTTTCTCAACAATTGTTTTAACAAATAATGAATTCTTTTCCCCAAAACTTAAATATTTTCACTTGTCAAATACAAAGTTACTATATTTATTTGCTGCTATAAATTGTATGTGTACATTGTCCACTGATTTATCTTTTAATTTCTTATCCAGTACCAGATAGTTTTGATAGTTACAATCTTATAAAATAGTTTAACATCTGGTACTACTAAACCTTATTCCTTTTTTTTTTTTTTTTTTGCTTTTTTGCTGAGGCAATTGAGGTTAAGTGACTTGCCCAGGGTCATACAGCTAGTGTTAAGTGTCTGAGACCAGATTTGAACTCAGGTCTTCCTGACTTCAGGGCTGGTGCTCTATCCACTGTGCCGCCTAGCTGCCCCTAAACCTTATCCCTTAACATTTTTTTTCCCACTAGTTCCTTTAATATTTTTGACTTGTTTTTCTAAATGAATTTTGTTATTTTTTTAATTCAATCAAATATTTTTGGTAACTTAATTAGGATGCAAATATTTTTGGTAACTTAATTAAGATGCTATTGAATATATAACTTACTTTAGATGAGATTTTAATTTTTATTGTATTGGCTCTTTCTATCCTTGAGCATTTAATATTTCTCTAAACCAGGAAGTGTAAAAACAGAAATAAAATTGTAGACCAATTTAATTAAAGACTATGAAAGTAAAAATCCTAATTAAAACACTAATTAAAAGATTACAACAATATATTACTGAGATTATACATTATGACCAAGTGGTATTGAAACAGAAATGCTGGGATGGTTTAAAAAAATCATATGACTACATCAACAGATGCAGAAAAGATCTTTGATAAAGTACAACACTCCTTTTTAATTAAAAAAACTTGAAAGTATAGTATAAATGGATTTTTCCTTAAATCAATAAAAAATATATTTAATTATTTGTAATGAGAATAAGCTAAAAGCCTTCCCAATAAGATCAGGTGTGAACCAAGGGCTCCTATTGCCACCAATATTATTCAATATTATATTGGAAAACCTAGAAATAATAATAATAATATTTTAAAATTAGCAAAATAACTGGATATAAAGTAAATACACACAAATCATTACTCTTCCTATGTATCACAAACAAAACCCTACAAGAAGAGATAGTAAGGGATATATCATTTGAAATAACTCTAGACAATATAAAATAACTGGGAGCATACCTGCCAAAACAGTTCTTTTCTATGATAGAGATTATTTCTTTTTTTTCCCATTGTTGTTCATTGTTTTTATTGCAGTTTTCTTTTTTTATTAAAGCTTTTTAATTTTCAAAAATATGCATGGATAATTTTTCAACATTAACCCTTGCAAAACCTTGTGCTCCAATTCCCCCCTCTTTTCCCCCACTGTTTCCCTAATAGCAAGTAATACAATATATGTTGAACATGGTAAAAAATGTATGTTAAATCCAATATATGCATACATATTTATACAATTATCTTTCTGCACAAGAAAAATCAAATCAAAAAGAAAAAAATGAAAAAAAAATGCAAGCAAACAACAACAAAAAGAGTGAGAATGCTATGTTGTGGTCCACACAGTTCCCACAGCTCTCCCTCTGGGTGCAGATGGCTCTCTTCATCACAAGATCATTGGAACTGGCCTCAATCATCTCATTCTTAGTAAGAGTCACAGCCACCAGAATTGATCATCATATAATCTCGCTGTTGTCGTGTACAATAATGTCCTGCTTCTGCTCATTTCACTTAGCATCAGTTTATATAAGTCTCTCCAGGCCTCTCTGAAATCATCCTACTGATTGTTTCTTATAGAATAACAATAATCTACAACATTTATATACCATAATGTATTCAGCCATTCTCCAACTGATGGGTATCCACTCAGTTTCAAGTTTCTTACCACTATGAAAAGGGCTGCCAGAAACTTTACACATGTGGGTTCCTTTCCTAAAGGATTATTTCTTTAAAAAAAATCTATATCTCAGTTGAAAAAGACGGAGAGAATTCATGACATGAAGCTAAGTTTCCTTTGCTGGCTAAAGAATATTGGTTAATATAGAATTAAATCTGTCAAATTTTAACATAGTGTTATGCTCATATCATAGATGAAATAATTAAGGCTCAGAGAGATACGATATGTACAAAGTTATACACAGCTTCCAAATGGTTGAACTGTTACTCAATCCAACTCTGTTAATGCTGAATTCAGTGTTCTTTCACCACCTCTGCCTGCTTCCATCTTGCTGTAAGATTTTTCCCTCCCATTTAATGTTTCCAGGTTCCTATCACCCAATAGAACTGAGAAACTTGATGGCTCAGTGCCTTTGGGTAATCTGGGACCTTGCCTTATTTTTTTGATTCAGTTCTATATGCACGTATTAATTTTTACTGTTATTTCTTGGCTGCCATTATAGTCTGTCTTCAGCTGCCTAGATTTAAGTATTTTGGAGATCAGTCAAACTTTCTGGACCATTAGAATGAGATTGCTATTAGGGGGCTCTATAGCTTAGAAGTAGAAGGCTGTTCTGGTGAAAGAGTTTAGGGAAACCAGAGCAATAATTCATTGTATCCTCTATTTTAATGAAAATAATTTGACATACTTGAAATGTTCTTTTATTCAATCATCATAAATATCACCAAGCCTGGTGCTGAGTGGAAGTTTTGTTGTCTTTTGAAGAAAAATAAATTCAGCCAATTTGCTTTGCAGTGTAATCCAGATGTTAGTGTAGAATATTAAAAAAATTGAAACTATGTGTAACTCTACTCATCTCTGGGGTAAAATTCTACTAGGTATTCTCTGTTTTAGGAAGTCCAATAAATAAAAGTTCACATTTTGGCAAATATAGGAGGTATGTATACTAATTATCTGCCTTAAAATGAATTTACAAGGAGATTTTTCTATTCAAAGATTGTCACCAGACCTAAAACTATATTATAAAGCAGCAGTCATCAAAACCATTTAATGCTAGCTAAGAAAGAGTGATGGATCAGTGGAATACATGAGACACCCATGGCACAATAATCAAGGCCTACTGTAATCTAGTATTTGATAAATCACCAAACTCCAGCTTTTGGGATAAGAACTCACTATTTGACAAAAATTACTGGGAAGAGTGGAAAATAATGTCAAAAACTCAGCATAGACCTACATCTCACACTGCATATCAAAATAAGGTTAAAATAGGCACATGATTTGGGCATAAAGGGTGATACCATAAGAAAGCTAGGAGAGCAAGGGATAATTTACTCACATCTTTGGAGAAGGGAGGAATTTATTACCAAAGAAGAACTAGAGAACATTATGAAAGGCAAAATAGACAAATTTGATTACATTAAATTAAATAGTTTTTGCACAAACAAAACCAAGAGAAACAAGATTAAAAAGGAAGTCAAAGTTGGGAAATTTTTTTTTTTTACAACCTGTGTTTCTGATAAAGACCTCATTTCTAAAATATATAAAAAACTGTGTCAAATTTATAAGAATGCAAGTCTTTCCCCAACTGATAAATGGTCAAAGGATATGAACAGACAATTTTCAGATGACGAAATTAAAGCCATCTCTAGTTATATGAAAAAATGCTCTAAATTACTATTGATAAGAGAAATGCAAATTAAAAGGATTCTGCGGTACCACCTCACACCTCTCAGATTGGCTAAGATAATATGAAAAGATAATAATAAATTTTGAAGGAGATGTGGGAAAACTGGGACACTAATGCATTTTTGGTGGAGTTGGAAATGATCTAACCATTCTGGAGAACATTTTGGAACTGTACCCAAAGAGCTTTAAAACTGTGAATACTCTTTGACCCAGCAGTGCTTTTACTGAGTCTATATCGCAAGGAAATCACAAAGGAGGGAAAAGGACTCACATACATAAAGATGTTTGTAGCAGCTCTTTTTGTGATAGCAAAGAATTGGAAAATGAGTAGATTCCCATCAATTGGAGAATGGCTGAATAAGTTGAGGTATATGAAGATAATGGAATATTATTATTCTATAAAAATGATGAACAAGCTGATTTTATAAAGGCCTGGAAAGATTTAAAAGAACTGATTCTGAGCAAAACAAGCACAAACAGGAGTACTTTGTACACAATAACAGCAAATATGTGTGATGATTAACTATGAAAAACTTGGATCTTCTCAGTGGTTCATCAATCCAAGGCAATCCTGATAGACTGTGGATGGAAAATGCCATTTGTATTCAGAAAAAAGAACAATGGAGATTGAATGTAAACCAACACATGCTGTGTACACTTCTTTTTTCTGTTTTTTCCCCTCTTCCATGTTTTTTTCCTTTTCTAATTTTTCTCTCCCAACATGATTCATAAGGCAAAGTGTATTAAAAATAAACAACTTTTAAAAAGTGATTGTCCTAGGATCTATGAACTTTTTAAACTGATAACTAGATTTCATATAATTAATTTCCTTTGTAATCTTATATATTTTGTTTTATTTATTTAAAATCATTATGTGAGAAGGAATTCATATGTTTCAAAACAATGACAAAGGGGTCCAAGAATCAAAAGAAGCTGAGAAATCCTGTTCTAACTAAAAAGCTCACTAACTGGTATTAAAATGACATTTACTTTTTGGAGTAAGTAACATTGACTTTGGAGTCAATGAACCTTGATTCAAATCCTGAATCTGATTTTTATTATTTGTATGATATTGAGCAAGTTACTAACTTCTAGTAGCCTCATTTTCTCTTTCTGTACAATGAAGGAATTGGACTATCTGGCCTCTAAAATCTCTTCCAGATTTAGATCTATGTTCTTAGTGTTATGTAGAACTTATATGCTCCATATGTAGCAACATGTATGTTATATAGCAGTTAAAATAAGGTAAACTGAGGCACAAAGTTCCAAATATCATCCATTTATTTGTAAAGTGAGAATACCAATAGAAAGTATTTCAGCATCCCCAACAAAGCTGAGACCCAGAATGAAGGGGGAAAGCTCTTTTTTATAGTTTTGGGAAGTATAGAACAAAGATCAGCACTTCTTAGGCAGAAAAACAAGTCATAATTTATTAAAAGAGCTCAGTATTGTCAATGGCAAAATCACCATAATTGGTTCCAGAGCTGAGGTGTTGGGGGCAATGTGATTGATTAGACACTAATAATGAGAAGCTAGCAATAGCCCCCTCCTTCCCTTCTGTGACTAAAAAAGTACTCATTGTTCGAGTACTTCAAGGTCAGATATAGTGGACCAGATTTCTTTGGATAGCAAAATCATATATCTATGAAGGATATCTTGGTAGTGTAAAGATGGTAGACCAGATTCCCTGGGGTCTACTCACATCCCCTGAGATTGACAGATTTTTCTGAGGCAAGACCGGAATGATAGTCAGCAGGAGAACCATATTTTTAAACTTAATTCATTATAGATCATTTGAACTTCTGAACTAAGTTTAGAGACAAAGAAACATGACTTAGGCTATAAGAGGATAAAATCAATTAATTGTAAATAAGATGATACAAAATCAATTACAATTAATAGATCGTATAAAATCAATCTGATTCTTTGTTATATAGATTATGGTACTATTCTCAGGAGTACATTATTAGTATAAAGAACAAGATGAGCTCGTAGGTCCCCATTGTGCAACAGATAGACTGAAAGAAGTATAACATGGGAAGAACATTGGATTTAAAGTCATTAGCCTTGGTTCATTTCTAGGCTTTGTTACTAAGTCTACCTATGTCAGTCAACCCATCAGTAAACATCTATTAAATACTTATGTGCCAGGCACTGTGCTAAGCATGGATACAATATGGAAAAAGAAAGTTACTCCTTACCTACAAGGGCTTTACAATCTAATGGGGGGAAGAAAAAACACAAAAAAAGAAGCTGATGGGCTTATATCCCAAAGAAATCATAAAGGAAGGAAAGGGCCCCACATGTGCAAGAATGTTTGTGGCAGCCCTTTTTGTAGTGGCTAGAAACTGGAAACTGAATGGATGCCCTTCAATTGGAGAATGGCTGAATAAATTATGGTATATGAATATTATGGAATATTATTGTTCTGTAAGAAATGATCAGCGGGATGATTTCAGAGAGGCCTGGAGAGATTTGCATGAACTGATGCTAAGTGAAATGAGCAGAACCAGGAGATCATTATACACAGCAACAACAATACTATATGACGATCAATTCTGATGGACATAGCTCTCTTCAACAATGAAATGTTTCAAACCACTTCCAAATGTTCACTGAAGAAAGCCATATACACCCAGAGAGAGGGATGTGAAATGTGGACCACAACATAACATTCTCATACTCTTGATTGATGTTTGCTTACATTGTGTTTCCTTTATCTGATGTCTTTTGTGCAGATACGATTTTTCTTGCACAACAATGATAAGTTGGGAAATATGTATACATATATTCGATTTGCCAAGTATTTTAACATAATTAACATGTAGTGGATATCCTGCCATCTAGGGGAGGGGAGGGGTGGGGAATTGGGGGGAAAATCTGTAACAGAAAGCTATGTAAGGGTTAATGTTGAAGAATTACCCATACATATGTTTTGCAAATAAAATAAAATTAAAAAAAAAGAAGCTGAAAAGTGAAGGGGAATGGAGAGGAAAAGGATAAAATACTCCATGGGCAATCAAGGTGGAGAAATTAGTCAGAGAAATCCTAATGTAATCCAGCCAGGTGAGAAATCAGGAAATATGACTGGGCTTTTACTTTACATTGAGGTTTAGGGTTCATGGCCCCACCTTCCCATCTAAAGAGCAGAGGATGATAAAGATGGAAAATAATAAGGCTGATGAGATCTTATAGGATGATAGGCAATCACAGGAACATATTTAAAAAATCTCTTAGAAACTGTCTAGACCAACTTCTTCATTTTATACATAAGGAAACTGAGGCTCAAGGGAGTTAAGTGACTTCAAGGCCTCACAAGGTAGTATGTGGCAGAGATGGATTTGAACCCATGTTCTTTGATTCCACCATCAGTGGTCTTTCCAATGATGTTGAAAAGATTATTTTATTCTTTGTTCCTTAGCAGTTTTTTACCCACTTAATAGTATTTTGTTTTTTCCTACTTACATATAAATATAGTTTTCAACATTCATTTTTGTAGGATTCCAAATGTTTGAGTTCCAAATGTTTCTCCCCCTCCCCAAAGTAGTAAGCAATCTGAAATAGATTATTCATGTATAATCATATTAAACATATTTTCATATTAGTCATGTTGTAAAAGAAGAATCAGAATAAAAGGGAAAAATCATAAGAGACAAAAACAAAAACAAAAAAATTGAAAATAGTATGCTTCAATCTGCATTCAGATTCCACAGTTCTTTTTCTGGATGTGGGTAGCATTTTTCATCATGAGTCTTGAAATTGTCTTAGATCACCGTATTGTTAAGAACAAAGTCTATCAGAGTTGATCATCACAATGCGGCTTTTACAGTGTACAATGTTCTCCTAGTTCTGCTCACTTCACTCAACATCAGTTCATATAAGTGTTTTCATGTTTTTATGAAATGTGCCTATCAGCAGGAGCTTTAAAAATATTTTATATACATCAATAGTTGATTAACTTTTATTAGGAACTTAATATTAATTAAGTACCAGACATTATTCTAAGTTATGGATATAGAAATAGTAATTTAAAAAAGACACTTCCTGCCTTCAAGAAGCATATGGTCCAAGGAGGAAATACAATATAGAGAAGGAAGCTGAAAAGGAAGAAACACTAGAGTATATTTGTTTGTGTAGGGGGTGGGGAGGGAGGGTCATGAGACATGATGTTCACAGAGTTTAAGCCAAGCAAAGTAGTTTATGTTAAATGAAATTAGCTGGAAAAATCTGAGCCCTCTATGATGGAGACTTGGGAGGAGGTTTTTATTTTTACTCTGCCCTCTATTTCTCTAATCAAAGAGGAGAGTGCTGAGAATTGAGTACCAAAGACCATCAGTCTCTTGATGATGAGATTTCAGGTGCTGAGCTTATCCCAGGGGAGACATGATGTTCAGAATGGAAACTAAGCAGATCAGCTGATGGAAAATGAAATTAGCTTGAGAAATTGGTTGAGCCTTATGTAAATGGCAATTTATCTTGGTAATGCAGTAAAACATATAGACCTTGAAATAATGCTTTTAAATACATAGAGATTACAAAGAAACCAATTACATTGAAATAAAGATGTTATTTTTCCCCCATCCAAGTTCAGGAGGAAGTCCATGGTGTCTATGAACCCCAGGTAAGAACTCATTGTTTGTGGCGGCCCTTTTTGTGGTGGCAAGAGACTGGAAACTGAGTGGATGCTCATCAATTGGAGAATGGCTGAATAAGTTATGGTATATGATTGTTTGTTCTACAAGAAACGATTAGCAGGATGATTTCAGAGAGGCCTGGAGAGACTTACATCAACCGGTGCTAAGTGAAATGAGCAGAACCAGGAGATTATTGTACATGGCAACAAGAAGATTATATGATGATCAATTCTGATGGGTATGGCTCTTTTCAACAATGAGATGTTTTAAACCAGTTCCAATTGTTCAGTGATGAAAAGAGCCAATTACACCCAGAGAGAGGCCTGTGGGATCTGAGTGTGGACCACAACATAGCATTTTCACTTTTTCTGTTGTTGTTTGCTTGCATTTTGTTTTCTTTTTCTTTTTTTTTCCATTTTAATCTGATTTTTCTTGTTCAGTAAGATAATTGTATAAATTTATATGCCTATATTGGATTTACATTTTTTACCGTGTTTAACATATATTGGATTGCTTGCCATCTCGGGGAGGGGGTGGAGGGGAAGGAGGGGAACTGGAACACAAGATTTTGCAAGGGTCAATGGTGAAAAATTATTCTTGCATATGTTTTGAAAACAAAAAGCTTCAATAAAAAAGAAAAAAATGAAGAAAAACAAACAAAAGTAAAATGCAAACTCTTTGCCTAAAAAAAGAAGTCATTAATTAGGGGACCATAGACTATCATAAAATCATAGATTTAGAGTTAGAAGGGACTGTGGAAGCCATTTATCTTAATATTCTCATTTTTACAGATGAGGAAACTGAGGCCCAGAAAGCTAAATATTTTGTACAAGGTCCCACTATTATTAAATACCATGCAAGAATTCAAAGTAGGCTCCTTTGACAATAAATTGAGTGGCCTTCACAGTGTGTCATATTGCCAGTGTCTTCTTTCTCTCTAAATCCTCTGAGTTGAGATCTCTGAGTTGCTTCTATGGCAAATGATTTATGGCAAATCTATGATTCTGATTCAATTAAATTCATCAAAAATTTGTCACCTGCTTACTGTATGAAAAACACTGTCTTACATTCTAGAGTTACCTTTAGGAATACAAAGTGGGAGAGTAATTTTTCATTCTGAATATAATCAAATATACTGATCTTTGATTGACATGAAACCATTTATGTGCAGAAAGAATTAAAAGCCAAGATTTGAAAGAAGTTCAGGAAAAAAAGAAAATGAAACTGTCAGATTTGATATAGTACAGGATAAACAGGACTCATCATGTGAGCTAATAAAGATTAATTCTAACCTGCCGCAAGTACTTCTCTGTGCCCAGTTCTGTGCTAAGTTCCTGGATATATATAAAATCCACTCAGTGTTCCAAAGCAATATAGCCTTCTATTTAAAATAATTTCTTTATAGAAACACTTCCATATTCAAAGAGTAGTAAAAGATGATTTATATATGAAACTGCAAATCTGTTTTATATAAGGATATTATTCTAAAAGTGCATTATAAATCCAATACATTAAAACTATCCTACTTGTCCGTTTCCCTCTAAACTTTCTTCTGTTGTCTTCTGTAAATTTTTTGAAAATTGAAGTTTTCTTTTTTCTTTTTCTCTCCTCTTCTTTATCCTCCTACCTTTTCTGTCCTCTCCTCTCTCCTCCCTTCTCCCCTTCCTTCTCTTCTCTTCTTCTTTTCCTCTTCTTTCCCTTCTCTTCTGCTTTTCTATCCTTCCCCTTTCCCTTTCCCTTTTCTTTTCTTTTTCCTTTCCCTTCGCTTCCCTTTCCTTTCCCCTTTCCTTTTAAATCTCTTTCTTTCCTTTTTCCCCATATCATTGTCACTAAACCCCCAAGAACATCCAATTTTCCCCTCCTCATTCTTTGGAAAAATATTCCTCCAATATAACTAATAATAGCTAACCAAATGCAAACATAGCCCATCTCTGCAGTTGTGTGAGTGCACCTCTAGGCCATCACATTTCTACCAAGAAGTGGGTTATAGGCTTCATCACCAGTCTTTTGGAACCATGGTTGGTCCCTGCAGTTGTGATAGTTCTGGAATCTTACAATATTGTTTTGCTCTTTACTTTGTAGTCACTGTAAAAATTATTCTCCTGGTTCTCACTTTATATTGTACCATTTAATATGGTTCTTGTTGGGGTTTTCTAAATTCATGCCTTTCATCATTTCTTCCAGCATAAAATTCCATTACATTTATGCATATAATTATCCAAGTGTTCTTAAAGAAAAACAAATCTGGAAATGGATGCATAGAAAGAAATACAAGATATTTTTCCATGCACAGAAATGTAAACATATCACCTCCATTCACTAAAGTGAATCTTTTCATTCTTTGGTGGAGAATGAAATAAGATTTTTTAAAAAATTAACGATATCTTACTTTTTAAAAAAAAAATTGGATCTGTGATTTTATTAGTTTACAGAATACCTGAAGGAAACCCCCTTTTATCAGTGTAGATAAGTAATTGCTTAACAATTTCTAGCCCTGGAGATTTGCTTGAGGCATTAAGAATTTGTGTGACTTATTCCATGGTCACACTGTCAGTATGCAATCAGTCAGAACCTGAATCTAAGTCTTCCTGACGTTAGTACTTTACCTATGCATGCAAACTCTTGAGATCTTTTAAATGTATATATGTAGGATGGCAGAGAGGACACATGTTTCTTTCTGACCTTTTCCCATGACCCTCAGATTAATTAGCAAATCCACCCTTTGAATTGGCTCTGGACTGGCAGAACCCACAAATATTGGGAGTGTAACAAATTACCAGCAGAAGATAATTTCAAAGATCTCCAGAAAAGGTCTGTTTCAATAGGGCATGGAGGGAGGCGGGCCAAGCACAGACACCAGTACAGGCAGCACAGACCCAGGTTGGTAAGGGCTTCACGTGCAGAGAATTTACACGGGGAATCTACAGCAGTGTTGGCTACTCTGCCCTGGCTGCAAGCCAGTAGATCAACAGAGAAGTTAAAAAACATCCAACATGAGCACAAGAGGTAAATAGTGAACCACCCAAACACCAGAATCTCATGGGATCTGGCCACACCCACCCAGTACCGGGAATGAATCAGCATGGACTTAGTGCAGCCATTTCTGCATGTAGAAGAAGCTTGGACAATCTCCACTGCCCTAAAAGCAGATTTCAACTTTTTTTTAAAAAAATGAGTAAAAAAGCAAAAAGAATTCTGACCATGGATAGTTTTTGTCTCCATTCAATTTTCTCCAAAGATCTATCATACCCAACTTTTCTAAGATTTTAAATTCCATTTGTTTCTGATGAAAAGACCAGAGCTAAACAAAAAATTTAAGCTCCAAATATAGAACTCAAGAGAAGCATAAAAAAGTAAAAAGAAAAGAACTCTTGAAAACTGAATTTCTGTTATGGGTATATATAGAGAGTGCATGTATAATTTGATTCTACTGTTCTAATATAAAAAAGAAATTAGATATGGAAAGGGGATTGCACTGGAAAAGGGGGAAAGTAGAGGTAAAATGACAGAAATTACATTTCAGGAAGAGGCAAAGAAAACCTATTATAATTGAAGGAAAGAAGGGAGGAGGATGAACATTGTGTGAATCTTATTCTCATCAGATTTGGCTCAAAGAGAAAATATAAGACATAATTGGTTTCACAGAGAAACCTCTCTCACATTTTAGAAAAGTGGCAGGGGAGAGGCGAAAAGGGAAGGGGTAGGTTAAATATAAGGGAAAGTAGAAGAAAATACTGGGGAGGAGGGAAAGGGGAAAGGAAAGAGAGGTATACTTTAGGGTTAATAAGATGGCAGGAAATACAGAATTAGCAGTTTTAACTGTAAATGTGAATGGGATGAACACTCCCATAAAGCAGAAGCAGATAGCAAACTGAATTAAAAGTCAGATTCCTAAAATATGCTGTTTACAAGAAACACATTTAAAGTAAAGAGATACATGCAGAATAAAGGTAAAAGGCTGGAGCAGAATCTATTATCCTTCAAGTGAAGTAAAAAAAAAAAAAAAACAGAGATAGCCATCCTGATCTCAGATCAAGCAAAAGCAAAAATTGATCTAATTAAAAGAGATAAGGAAGGAAACTTTATCTTGCTAAAGGGTACTATAGGTAATGAAGCAATATCAATACTAAACATATATGTACCAAGTGGTATAGCATGGAAATTGCTAAAGAAGAAGTTAAGAGAGCTGCAAGAAGAAATAGACAGCAAAACTATAATAATGGGAGATCTCAACCTTGCTCTATCAAAACTAGATAAATCAAACCACAAAATAAATAAGAAAGAAAGTAAAGAGATAAATAGAATACTAGAAAAGTTAGGTGTGATAGATATTTGGAGAAAATTGAATGGAGACAGAAAGGAATACATTTTCTTTTTGGCAGTTCATGGAACCTATACAAAAACTGACTATATATTAGGACACAAAGACCTCAAAATCAAATGCAGAAAAGCAGAAATTGCATTTTTCAAATCACGAGGCAATAAAAATTACATTCAATAAAAGGCCAGGAGAAAATAGACCAAAAACTAATTGGAAACTAAATAATCTCATCCTAAAGAATGAATGGGTGAAATAGCAAATCATAGACACAATTAAGAATTTCATCCAAGAGAATGACAATAATGAGACAACATACCAAAATTTGTGGGATGCAACCAAAGCAATAATAAGGGGAAATTTTATATCTCTAGATGCTTACTTGCATAAATAGAGAAAGAGATCAATGAATTGGGCTTGCAATTAAAAAAACTAGAAAAAGAACAAATTAAACCCCCCCAATCAAATATCAAACTTGAAATTCTAAAAATAAAAGGAGAGATTAATAAAATTGACAATAAAAAATTGAATTAATAAATAAAACTAAGAATTGGTTTTATGAAAAAAACCAACAAAATAGATAAATCTTTGGTTAATTTGATTAAAAAAATGAAAGAGGAAAATCAAACTGTTAATCTCAAAAATGAAAAGGGAGAACTTTCCACCAATGAAGAGGAAATTAGAGCAATAATTAAGAGTTACTTTGCCCATCTTTATGCCAATCAGTTTGATAACCTAAGTGAAATGAAGGAATAGCTACAAAAATATAGATTGCCCAGATTAACAGAAGAGGAAATAAATTACTTAAATAGTCTCATTTTAGAAAAAGAAATAGAACAAGATATTAATCAACTGCCTAAGAAAAAATCCCAGGACCAGATGGATTTACGTGTGAATGCTACCAAACATTTAAAGAACAATTAACTCCAATACTATATAAACTATGTGAAAAAATAGGGAATGAAGGACTCCTAGCAAATTCCTTTTATGATGCAGACATGGTACTGATAGCTAAACCAGGTAGGATGAAAACAGAGAAAGAAAATTATAGACCAATCTCCCTAATGAATATTGATGCAAAAATCTTAAATAAAATATTAGCAAAGAGATTACAGAAAATCATCCCCAGGATAATACACCATGACCAAATAGGATTTGTACCAGGAATGCAGCGATGGTTCAATATTAGGAAAACTATTAGCATAATTGACCATATCAATAACCAAATTAACAAAAAAAACCCATATGATTATCTCAATAGAGGCAGAAAAAGCATTTGATTAAATCCAACATTCATTCCTATTAAAAAATAACACTAGAGAGTATAGGAATAAATGAACTTTTCCTTAAAATAGTAAGTAGCATCTATTTAAAACCATCAGCTAGCATCATATGTAACAGCAATAAATTGGAATCATTCCCAGGAGATCAGGGGTGAAACAAGGTTGCCCACTATCACCATTATTATTCAATATTATATTAGAAATGCTAGCTTTGGCAATAAAAGAAGAAAAAGAGATTAAAGGAATCAGAGTAGGTGATGAGGAAAGCAAATTATCACTCTTTGCAGATGATATGATGGTCTACTTAGAGAACTCTAGAGAATCAATTAAAAACTATTAGAAAGATACAAAATAAATCCATATAAATCATCAGAATTTTTATACATCACTAACAAAATCCAACAGCAAGAGACACAAAGAGAAATTCCATTTAAAATAACTGAAGATAGTATAAAATATTTGGGAATCTATCTGCCAAGGGAAAGTCAGGAACTATATGAGCAAAACTATAAAACATTTTCCACACAAATAAAGATAGATCTAAACAACTGAAAAAATATCAAGTACTCTTGGATAGGTTGAGTGAATATAACAAAGATAACAATACTACCTAAACTAATTTATTTATTTAGTGCTATACCAATCAAACTCCCAAGAAACTGACCTAGAAGAAATAACAACAAAATTCATCAGGAAGAACAAAAGGTCAAGAATTTCAAGTGAATTAATTAAAAAAAAGGCAAATGAAGGTGGCCTAGCCATATCAGATCTAAAACTATATTATAAAGCAGCAGTTATCAAAACCATTTGGTAAGAATGGTTAAGAAACGGACAAGTTGATCAGTGGAATAGTTTAGGCTCACAGGACAAAATAGTAAATAACTATAGTTCTCTAGTGTTTGACAAACCCAAGGATTCCAGCTTTTGGGATAAAAATTCATTATTTGACAAAAACTGCTAGGAAAATTGGAGACTAGTATGGCAGAAACTGGGCATTGATCCACACCTAACACTATATACTAAAATAAGGTCGAAATGGGTTCATGATCTAGATGTAAAGAATGATATTATAAACAAATTAGAAGGATATAGCATAGTTTACCTCTTAGATCTGTGGAGGAGGAAGGAATTTGTGACCATTATTGATCACAAAATAGATAATTTTGATTATATTAAGTTAAAAAATTTTTGTACAAACAAAACTAATGTAGACAAGATTATAAGGGAAGTAATAACCTGGGAAAACATTTTTTATATTCAAAGGTTCTGATAAAGGCCTCATTTCTAAAATATATAGTGAACTGACTCAAATTTATAAGAATTCAAACCATTTTCCAATTGATAAATTGTCAAAGAATATGAACAGACAATTTTCAGATGAAGAAATTGAAACTATTTCTAATCATATAAAAAGGTGCTCCAAATCACTATTGATCAGAGAAATGCAAATTAAGATAACTCTGAGATACCACTATACACCTGTCAGATTGGCTAAGATGACAGGAAAAGATTCTGATGAATAATGGAGGGGATGTGGGAAAATTGGGAAACTGATACATTGTTGGTGGAACTGTGAATGGATCCAACCATTCTGGAGAGCAATTTGGAACTATGTTCAAAAAGTTATCAAACTGTGCATACCCTTTGACCCAGCAGTGTTTCTATTGGGCTTATATCCCAAAGAGATCTTAAAGGAAGGAAAGGGCCCCACATGTGCAAGAATGTTTGTGGCAGCCCTTTTTGTAGTGGCTAGAAACTGGAAACTGAATGGATGCCCATTAATTGGAGAATGGCTGATTAAATTATGGTATATGAATATTATGGAATATTATTGTTCTGTAAGAACATGTAAGAAATGACCAACAGGATGATTTCAGAGAAGCCTGGAGAGACTCACATGAACTGTTGCTAAGTGAAATGAGCAGAACCAGGAGAACATTATGCTTGGCAACAACAAGACTATATGATGATCAATTCTGACAGACATGGTCTTCAACAATGACATGTTTTAAACCAATTCCAATTGTTCAGTGATGAAAAGAGCCAATTACACTCAGAGAGAGGTCTGTGGGATTTGAGTGTGGACCACAACATAGCATTTTCACTCTTTCTGTTGTTTGCTTGCATTTTGTTTTCTTTCAGGTTTTTTTTTCTTGATCTGATTTTTCTTGTGCAGTAAGATAACTGTATAAATATGTATATATACATATATATTGGATTTAATATATATTTTAACATATTTAACATGTATTGGATTATCTGACATCTAGGGAGAGGATGGGGGGAAAGAGGGGAAAATTTGGAACAGAAGATTTTATAAGGGTCAGTGTTGAAAAATTACCCATATATATGTTTTGTAAAAAAATTAATAAAACTTTAAAATATATATATGTAGGGGCAGCTAAATGATGCAGTGAATAGAGTACCAGCCCTGAAATCAGGAGGACTTGAGTTCAAATCCAGCCTTAGATATTAATACTTATTAGTTGTGTGACCCTGAGCAAGTCACTTAGCCCCAATTGCCTCACAAATGTACATATCTTTAAGCTTCTTGACTCCTTTTCATTGTATCAGTGGCACTTAGTATGGTATCTAGAACATAGTAGGTACTTAATAAAAAGTTACTGAATGATTAACTTTATATACATACAGACACACATCTAGTTCCTTTAGAATAATAGAATTTAGAGTCAAAGGTGACTTCAGAGACCATTTGGGCCAATTTTCTCAATTTTATACATGAGGAAATTGAGGCTTGGAGAAAGGAAGCGGCTTCCTCATAATCACACAGGTAGTAGCAGAGGTGGGATATGAAACCAGACCTTCTGACCCCACATCCTATTATCTTTTCACTCCAGTTAGGGAATACAGTGGAGAGAATATTGGATTTGGAGGCAGGAAAACTAGAGTTCAAAAACCTGCCCTACACACTGTATGAACTGCATGAGCCTAGTTACATTACTTAAATTGTGTCTGCCTCAGTTTCTTGAACCGTAAAATATATATGCTATCACATTTTATAATCATGATGGGCCTCTGAGATAGAGTTGACATTGTGATGACTTATTAACATCATCAGATTAAGAGCTAGGTAAGAAGGTAGAAATCATCCTCTCCAGCTCTCTCATCTCAACAGAGAAGGGGGACCTTCAGGCCCAGAAAGTTTAAATATCATTTTAAAAATCCCTCAAGGTAATAGGTGGCTGAGCCAGGACTGAAACCCACTTCTGACTCCCAGGCCAATGCTTTCCCTACTCTCTCAAGCTGAAAGCAATTAACATTAGAAGGATGAAGAGAAAATTACACTAACAGAGAAAGTCATCAGTGAAAATCGAGTGCTCTTTATTGTGGTTTCAGATTTACAACAGGAAAATATCTTGCTTCAAAGCAAAGAAGATATGCAGGGTTTCAACTCAGACTTCTTTATCCTGTGAATCCCATAGACTCTCATCATTCTAGAGAAAAGAATGGGTTAGGTAATTGTACTGCCTCCATTATTCCTTGGAAGTGAAAGATGAAAAGCTAAAAGACTTCCCTGTCTTTTGTACCAGCACAAACTCTGCAAATTACAGACCATTCTACTGAAACCATTTTGGGGTTATCATTGACTACATTAAAGCAGTAATTTACCATATTGAAACACAGAATGTTGGAACTGGAAAAATCCAGAAAGACTGTGGAAACAGACTTAACACCTACCTTCTTCCCTCCATCGCTTCTTTTAGAATATTAGTCTGAAACTTTTGGTCTAATCTACAAGAGAAAACCTTGTCAGTCATTCTTGGACTATTAAGTCTGAAACAATGTTCTCTCTCTCTCACTTGTGCACCTTCCTTCCTTCCTTCCTTTTTGCCTTCTTTCCTCCCTCCCTCCCTCACTCATTCAACAAGACTTGCCCAGTTTCCCTCCCCCCACTCCCTACAGAAATAAATAAAAAAACATAATAACTGAAAATAGCCAAGCACAACAGCTACATATATTGATCACAACCAAAATTACATATCTCATTTTGCACCTAAGTCCATCATCTCTCTGCATTTCTCTTGTCTCCAGAAACTGTCATTTTTCTTTTTTAAATTTTCTTTGACAATCTATCGATATAAGAAAAAAAATCTCAGAGCTGTTTTAATTTAAAATTTCTCATTATTAATGATTTAGAATATTTTTAATATGACTATTGATAACTTACATTTTTTAAGAAATGCATATTAATATCCTTTGACCAACAATTTATCAGGGAATATCTCTTATATATTCAAATTTATTCTTTGACGCCATATGAAATAACTAGAAAGATTTCAATTATTAAAAATTAGTTTTTCAATCAGCAGAATGATCTTAGAGAGGCCTGGGGAGACTTACATGAACTGATGCTACATGAAATGAGCAGAACCAGGAAATAATTGCACATGGCAACAACAAGATTATATGATAATCAATTCTGATGGACGTGGCTCTTTCCAACAATGAGATGACTCAGATAAGTTCCAATAATCTTGTGATGAAGAGTCATCTACACCCAAAATAAGGACTATGGGAGCTGAGTGTGGACCACAACATAGCATCTTCACTCCTTCTATTGTTATTTGCTTGCATTTTGTTTTCTTTCTCAGTTTTTTTCCTTCTTAATCTGGTTTTCTTGTGCAGCAAGATAATTGTATTAATATATATATATTTATTTTAATATTTTAACATATTTAACATGTATTGAATTACCTGCCATCTAGGGGAGAGTTCAGGGGAAGGAAGGGAAAATTTGGAATACAAAGTTTTGCAAGGGTCAGTGTTGAAAAATTAATCCATGCATATGTTTTATAAATAAAAAGCTTTAATTAAAAAAAGAAAAAGAAAAAATAGTTTTTGTTTCAAATATGAATATGAATTTGGAGGAGTCATTAAGAACACTGGGCAGTATGCTGGTTTTCATCTAGCCTATTCTCCTATTCAGTTCTGAGCATAACTCAGTGCACATCTTCAGTATATGTTCAAGTCATATAAATGTACATATGCATATACTATATATATGTATTAAGTATGTATATCTACATATATGTATACACATACATAAGTATATAACAAGGTATATCATAATGGGTCAACTCTATAAATTACCCATTCAACATCATATGACAGTTAGAAAAATAGGCTTTCTTCATCTACTTGATTTTCCTGTGGAATTATTATAAATAATTTATGAAATAAAGTTTAGGTTACACTTGGGTAAAGTAATACACAAAAAAGAGTACAACTGGTTTTATTTATTTAATTTTTTGCATTGCAGAATAATGAAATTCATAATGTCCTCCTACACCAGGTATCAGGGAGACACATATGATCATATAATTACACCAGTTTCTACTTTCTTTCCTTCCTCTTTCTAAAATAAAAATTTTTTAAAAAAACTTCCCATTTAGGCCTTGCTGACATTTTCTTGTCTTTTTATACCCAATGGAGTTTGGTGTGTATGCTCTCTCACTAACTGTGGGAGAACTTGACATTCTTGCTTGACTGCCATTATGGACTTAAGATTCAATACATGTAATATTGTAAATACATGAAATTTTATTTGCTACTGCAGAGGCTAATAGAAAATAAAGTTAACTCACAATTCACCCTTAAGTTATGCTTTTCTCCTCTCAGAAAGTACATTAGTCCTTCATGGAATTCAGAATCATTTCAGGGCTTGTGGGTAAGTTAGAAAGTTCTTCTCCCCCTCTTTGGTACTCTAAATAGTAAATAGCATCTCTTGATAATAAAAGGAAAGAAACAATAAATGTTCTGCATTTTGTTTTCTCCAGGGCATCTATATCATTGTTCTGCAGAACAGTATTCAGTAGTTCCCTATTGACTAAGACAAGTACAAATTTCTTAATCTGACATTTAGAACTCTTCACAGCCTGCAACAAACAAACCTACTTTCCCAGTCTGATTCCACATGATGACACTCCTCTTTATGGACTCCACACTCCAGTCAAATATGACTTGTTCTTTGATCTAGTCATACCCTCCCTGCATCTGTCTTTTTGCACAGACTAAACACAGGCTCATTCCATGCCTATAGGAGATTCCACTTCCCTTCCTACCTCTTTCTTTCTCTTTCTTCAAAGGCTAACTCAAATACTGCCTCCTCTAAAAAATCTTTTCTGATCTTCACAACTGGAAGTGAGCCTGCCTTATTTGATTCCCTCATGAATCTCTGATTACTAAGAATACCTGTTTCTCATATATTTTTTTTAAAAAAACTGTGACAATATTTTTTTTTGAGTTGAGACAAATGTTTTAGAGTTTCCTGTATAATTTTGAAATTTTAAAATTATTTTGAATCAAAACCTTTTCTCAAATCCTATCTGACTCATGATTGTCTTTAAGGCAATGTCAAACAATCACTTTTTGGCCAATTCTCCTAAGAGTAAAGGTTTCAAAGATAAGGCCCCATGATGTACTATACACATCCATTGCTCAAGCATTAGCTGAGCCAAATGTGGAAAGACCCAACACCAGAAGATTGGTTGCAGGAAGATGATTAACTTGGAGAATTGAGTGGGGGAGGAGAGGTCATGACAACCCATGAAAAAGACAAAAACACAAAATGCATCCTGGCATAAAACTAGAAAGTACAATGATACCTGAGGAGGTAACTAGATAGCTAGATAGTGATAGATAGAACATGGGATATGGAGACAGGAGGGCCTGAGTTTGATCCCAACTCAATTAATAGTTGTGAGATCATAAAATAAGTCACAACCTGTCAGACTCAGTTTCTTCATTTGTAAAATGGGGATAGTAACAGCACCTACCTTCCAAATTCCAATGAGGATCCAGTGAGTTAATATATGTAAAGTTCTTTGTAAACTTTAAAGTTGCTTTTTCAATGTTAACTATTTGCAAGGAAAAATGTCAACTTTAGGAGTCAGTTCATTCAAAATTTCTGATACCACAAACCAATGAAGGTTGCTGATTGAATCCTGTAAGTATTGACTTTCATAAGAAGACAATAACTTCATATTATATAGATGGATCTCAGTAGAAGATATTTCCAAGAGCTTCTCTCCATGTATACCAGTCCCAGGGGATCTCACAGTATATACCAGAGATGTCTATGGGAAATCATATTCTCTGACTTAGAGGGCTAAGGTATACTCTCCAAAACTTCTATTTAAGGAGAGATCCCAGCACTTCTAACTATTTCTCACCATTTGCACACTTTTTTGAGTTCTTTGGACTTCTCTATCATTGCATCACACCAAGTACCTTCTCTCTTTACTCTCTGCTTTTCAGCTTTGGTTTATGCCTTGTCTTCCCCCATTAAATTGTAAGCTCTTTGAGGGCAGAAATTGCCTTCATTTTTATTTGTATTTCCCTATCACTTGGCATACTTCCTGAGACATAGTAGGTACTTATTGACTGATCAAGGAAATTTGTGAACTCAATTCCAAATTTCTTTTGTTTGAAGTTATACTGTTTTTGAGGCTTTTTTTTTTTGCCTTAACCCAACATACTGTAATGGAAAGTGTGATAGATTTGGGATCCAAAGTTTG
This sequence comes from Myrmecobius fasciatus, assembly GCA_023553655.1. NCBI lineage: Eukaryota > Metazoa > Chordata > Mammalia > Dasyuromorphia > Myrmecobiidae > Myrmecobius > Myrmecobius fasciatus. Next base: position 63,050 of record JAJPUD010008524.1, on the reverse strand, counting down.
AATACAACTGTGCTAGTTAATCATTGTGCTTGTGATAAAAATGTTTACATTGGCAATCACTCTTGGGGCTGATGTACATCAAGGATGATGATATTCAGGGACAGTCAGGTATTTTCCGAGGGTTCTAAGCTTCAACAACCTGCAATATGCTACCCACATTTCAAGAGTGATTTGATCAGGGAGAATTGCATTCATGGAGAATAGCACACTTTGTCTTTGCCCAATAGAACAACATATCTGGAGTATTAGAAAGTTAGTATGCCCTGCTTTTGAGTACCTTGGCTCAACCTCTGAGATATGACATAGCCCACTGACTTATTATATATTGGCTCATGAAGTCAAAGTTCAAGCATTTATGGTTAGACCACTACAGCATTATTCAAACTAATTATTTAAATGTGAAAAAAGAGACAGCAAGATATAGGAATTGAGAAGAAGGTAAAACTAGAAATCAGAAGACCTAGTTCCATCACTTACCAAATATGTGATCTTGGCTAAGTGACTTTTTATGTCCAAGTCTTAAATTTCCTCACTTGCAAAATGGTAATAACAATACCAACTGCTTTAAGTATTATAAACAATAATGAATACTTTGGTAAATCATTAAAAGGCTATAAAATACACCCATAAGGTACAGAATAGGGACTGTTATTCACTTCAAAGTAACTCAGTTCTGTTATAATTCTCAATGGAACCAGAAAATTTATTTGTATTTAAATCTCAGATATTAACTTAAACCTCCCAGATTTAGGTAAAACATACATTTAGTCCAAATGGTAAGTTAATTTCAATGAAAGAAAGTCTCTACAGAGTATAATGAGAATAGTAGTCATCATTTAATCTTGACAATGGACAAAATTTTGAAGATAATTCACTTTGAGAAAGAAAGGTCCATGTGGCAGTAGAAAACAAGAAAGACTCTTTAGCCTTTACTAATTTTTGCTTAGTTCCCCATTAGACCAAACCTTTTTCATCTTTGTATATTCCCTCCCTCCAGGGTAAGTGCAGGCAATAGCAGGTTTTAATAAATATTTGTTGATGGTGATGAAGTTAAGGAATGAAAAAAAAAGAGAGAAAGAAAGAAAGAAAGAAATATCTGAGTCTTCTATGAGCCTACAACGATCTTGCGGCTGATGGCTCCAGGCAACGTGTAGATGAAAAGCACCAGGAAGACAATAAGGATGATCAGAATGAAGCCAATGATGATGTACTTTTTGTAATTCTTCCAGATGAGGTGGTACAGGCACTTGAAGGGACTCACAAACCAGGAGAAAGAGGTATCTGGGCGGCTGGGACGAAAGCATCAAGATTGTAATGAGTCAAAGAATCTCTCAATTTTGCCACTATTTCAAGTAAGTGCCCATTAGATTCAAGACCATTTCTTAATAAGACCCTTAGGGGCCCTCACATCCAAAAGTTAATGCTACATGAAAAAAATCCTTAAGAGTTGGGGAAGGAGAATATTTTAAATTATGACCTTTGTTCCTACTGTAATTAATTAGAGTACTACTTCCACAGAAAGTTTTGCTGCTGATTTTCTCCAAATGCTGGGACTCAAAGACTTCCATATTTTTTCTCTTTATAAAGTCTTATATAATAACATTAATAATAATAATAGTAACAAATATAATTATTATTATCCTCAGTTTAGAGATGAGCAAACAGACTGAAAGGTTAAGTAACTTGCCTATAATCACACAGTTAGAAAATATTTGAAGTAGGATTCAAATTTATATTCTCCTGACTCCATAAATTGTGTCGTGTTGCCTCTCAAAATAAATAAATGAATCCATGGATGAAGGTGTACAACAATGAATGGGAATAAACAGATACTTAGCATGTGTGTGTGTGTGTGTGTGTGTGTGTGTGTGTGTGTGATTCTGCTAGTCTGATGTAGAGATTACATAGTTCCTGATCTTAAAAAGCTCACAACCTAGCTAGAAAAATTCAATAAATAAATGTGAAACAATAAGAAGTGAAACAAAAGGAAGTATTAAGCTCTTGGTCTGAGGCCCCCAAGGTCCATGGAATAGTTCTTAGTCTTGAAAAATTTTCCTGTTAAGCCATTCCACTAAGCCAAAGTTGGGGGATATCTGCCCCATGGGTCTTATAAGGCTAAGGCAACCACAGGCAATGAAGAGCTGAAAGCTAGATACAGCAACTTTCACAGTTTGAATTCTATAAGCTGATGATTTTATATGGCTCATGAATGATGTTATAAATATCCAAATGGAATTTGGTAGAAAAAAAAGTTCTCTACCCCTGCACTAGACAAGCATGTGTGTATCTCTCTGGGTAGGGGACTAAACCTTTAGTGCACTTCCAGCCCTCTGAAAGGATAGGAAGATGGACTTCTACTTACTTGGGCTTGTCCAGGGGTTCTGGTTCTTTTCGAGCTTTGCCAACAGGATTTTTTTCAGCTTCATCAGCAGTGACCAAATGGAACTCAGCTTCTACTTTACCCTTTATCAAGAAGAAAATATTTTAATTCATCTTTGCTACTGAAATCTCTTAAAAGAAAATCAGCGGCATAGTGAATGTCCTATAATCATAATACTTTCAAGTCTGGGCAACATTTACCTCCCAACATAGGGACTGCAAGTATCATTTTCCCCACTTTATTTATTTATTTATTTACTTATTTACTTACTTACTTACTTACTTACTTATTTATTTATTTATTCATTCATTTATTTACTTATTTATTTATTTATTTATTTAAGCTTTTTTGCTGAGGCAATTGGGGTTAAGTGACTTGCCCAGGGTCACACAGCTAGGGAATGTTAAGTGTCTGAGACCAGATTTGAACTCAGGTCCTCCTGACTTCAGGGCTGGTGCTCTATCCACTGCGCCACCTAGCTGCCCCGATATTTTCCCCACTTTATAAAAGAAAAAAAAACGAGGTAGTACAGTGCTCCTCTTTAAGGTTATAGAGATAATTAGAGAATGGGTTTGATCCCCCAATGTAGTGTTTGTTTTCCCATTAGGAATACCAGTAGGCATTTCAACTTTCCTCAAGATTCACTCTACATCAATGAATCTCTGTCTCTGTATCCATAGAAAGATGCTCTAGAAAGAGCAAAAAATGAATCAAATCCACAAGCATTCATTAAGTACCTACTATGTACCAGGTATTGTGCTAAGCGGTAGGGATACAAAAACAGGCAAATGATAGTTCCTACTCTCGAGGGGCTCATATTCTAATGGAGGAGACATGAAAACACCTATATATAAACAAGATACACACAGGATGCTTTGGAAATAATAAGCAAGGGAAAGACACTAGTATTAAAGAATTTGAGGAAAGGCTTTATGTACAGAATGGCATTTTATCTAGGACTTGAAGGAAATCATGAAGAAATGAAGAAGAGTGTGTCAGGCAGAGGTGACAGCCAGTGAAAACACTAGAATTTGGGAGGTGGACTGTCTTGTGGAAGACTAGAATGGAGAATATGTGGGGAGTAAGGTGTAAGAAGGTTGGAAAGGTAAGAAGGGACCAGTTTATGAAGGTTTTGGAACACCAAACACCAAATAGAATTTTAGAATTTGAACTTGCAGGTAACAGAATTCACTGGAGTTTACTTGATAAAATACTCAGACTTGTGCCTTGGAAAAATAATTTGACAATTGAGAGGAGAACAGACTGTAATGGGGAGAGACTTGAGGTACGGTGATTATCTGAAAGGTTACTAAATTCTCATAAGTATGAGTAGAGGAGGACCTACATGGGGGGGCAGTATTAGAGAAAGTGGTATGTTAAAAAGATAAAATCAAGACCTGGCAACAGACTGTATAGGGGAGGTAAGAGGATGAGGAATTAAGGATGACACCTAGGATTCAAATCAGGATAATTAAAAGGATGGAGGTACCCTGAGTAATAAGATGATCTTGGAGACTTGTATGAGCGCATATATATATATATATATATATACATGTTTTTAATTTTAAATTTAATTATAATTCCAATGAGAATCAACTTCTCAAAGGACCATATGCAGTTTTAAAATTAACCAATTTAAAAGTGGTTTAAAATTAATGAATTATATATCCTGACATGGGCTAGGTGGGTAAGGGGAATAAATATTTATACAGCCCCTATTCTGTGCCAGGCACCATGCTTAAAAGCTTTAGTAATGTTATCTCACCAAATCCTTATAACAACTTTGTGAGGTTAGTGCTGTTATTATACCTATTTTATATTTGAGGAAACTTAGGCAAACAGAGGATAAGTGATTTCCCCAGAGTCACATCACTAGTAATTATCTGAAGCCTGGCCTGGCAATCTATTAACTGATACATCTAGCTGCCTTCTAGGGAGGCAAGGAAGGGAAGAAGAGAAGAAGAAAGGAAAAAAAAAGGAAGGAAGGAAGAAAAGAAAAAGGAAGGAAGGGAGAAATGATAAAAGAAAAGGAGAAATCAAGGAAAGAAGGAAGAAAGGAAGGAAGGAGAGAGAGGAAAAAAGG
>JAJPUD010008524.1:0-53587 GCA_023553655.1 Myrmecobius fasciatus | reverse complement strand
ATTTTATCAAATGCTTTTTCTGCATCTATTGAGATTATCATATGGTTTTTGTTAGTTTGGTTATTAATATAGTTAATTATGCTAATAGTTTTCCTAATATTGAACCATCCCTGCATTCCTGGTATAAATCCTACTTGGTCATGGTGTATTATTCTAGGAATGATTTTCTGTAATCTCTTTGCTAATATTTTATTTAAGATTTTTGCATCAATATTCATTAAGGAGATTGGTCTATAATTTTCTTTCTCTGTTTTTGTTTTACCTGGTTTAGGTATCAGTACCATGTCTGTATCATAAAAAGAGTTTGGTAGGAGTCCTTCATTTGGATTTGGGGATTTCTTTACTGGCAGAGCTTGAAACAGTGAGAGTAGCATCCTTGGGAATTGAGCTTTGAAGCACAGACTTAAGACCTGACACTCAATTAGGAGTATGTTACATTGGCAGCAGGAGGAAAAGATTCAGGACAGAGGTGTCCTATTGTTATAGTTTCTTGTCTGTCTCTTCCCCATGGATGAACAACAAAAGTATTTATCTTTTAACACTGGTCTGACCTTTGTTTTTTCCTGTCTGTTGGCAGAAATCCAATCTTTCCTAGTGGTACAGGGAATGGGAGAATAATAGCCTTGGTTAGCCTCAGCTTCTCCCTCCTCAGCTAGCTCAGGGCTTCTTAGACTTTTTCCACTCATGACCCTTTTTTGCCCAAGAAAGTTTTATGCAATCCTGGATAGGTATATATAATGGGTAAACAAATTAAACACTTACTGATAATAAATTATAATTGTGTAAGCCCTCACCTTCAGATACACCATCCCACATGAAGTTGGGACCCACAATGTAAGAAGCTTTGAGCTAGTTGATCTCTCTATAGTCCAAATTTGGATCTGCTCTGATCTGGGTTGAATCAAGTACCATGATCTCTTTGTTTCTCTGTCTCTATCTCTCCTACCATCCTATAACCACTGCAGAAATTGAGCAGAGTCAATCCAAATAACCCTAGAAAAGAGAATTCATTGTAATCCTCTTTAGAGGAAAAATTTAAAAATATATTTAGAATTATTATTAAAGTTTCTCTTCTTGAAAATATGAAATATCTCCTAGGAAAAACAACTGACTTGGAAAACAGATCTAGGAGAGATAATCTAAGGGATTATTGGACTCCCTGAAATCAATGATGAAAAAAAGAACCTAGATGCTATCTTCCAGGAAATCATGAAAGAAAATTGCCCTGATGTTTTAGAATCAGAAGGCAAAATTGCCATTGAAAGAATTCACCGATCACCTCCTGAAAGAGACCCCAAAATTAAAACCCCAAGGAATATCGTGGCCAAATTTTAGGACTAGCACATCAAGGAAAGATATTGCAAGCAGCTAGAAAGAAACAATTCAAATACCAAGAAACTGTAATTAGAATCACACAAGATCTGTCAGTTTCCACATTAAAGAATTAAAGGGCCTGGAATCAGATATTCTGAAAGGCAAAAGAACTTGGATTACAGTCAAGAGTAAGTTATCCAGCTAAAATGAGCATTGTCCTCCAGGGAAGAAGATGGTCATTCAATGATAGAGGAGAATTTCACCTATTTCTAATGAAAAGACCAGGTCTGAACAAAAAATTTGACCTCCAAACACAGAACTCAAGAGAAGCATAAAAAGGTAAAAAGGAAAGAACTCTTGAGAAGTATATTTCTACTATGGGTATCCTTAAAGAATGGGGGTATAATTTGATTTTACTTTGATAATAATGGAAAAGAAATTAAAAGTGGAAGGGCTATCATACTGGAAAAAAAGGGGTAGGAGGTAAAATAAAGTAAAAAAAAAAGGAGGTAAAAAAAGGTAAAGTTTCTCTTCTCATTATGTAAGGATCTTGTTTGATAGCTTTATAAACAATTTATTGAGTTAATAGTTTCTTTAATAGTCCATTTACTTGGGAAGGGTGCTCATTATAGATTTAGTTTCCCTTAATTGTCTATGTGCTGCCATTATATTTCTTTCTGGAGGAAAATTGTGTAATTGGTTTTGCAGATTCTCTCTGACCAAGGTCTAAATATTCCAAGAGTTCTGATCCCTATCAGATTTTGTGGTACTGCAGCTAGAAATGGGGAGTTTGGCCTCTTTTATCAATCAGATTTCCATAAGGTAAAGATTATGATTCTTTTACTATCTAATTATGAGCATACCTTGTGTACTGCCTCTGGCAAAGCTTGACATTTGAGAAGTCAGTGAATTTAACCTCCTCTTACCTTTTATGGGATAAGAGGACACAATCACTTGCTGGAAGCAAATGTAACCAGAAGACTGCTAAAAACATAGATCCCAAAGGAAACCAAATAAAAGCTCCATAGAAAAGGATCATAGATCTACAACTGGAGAAAAACCTTAGAGACCATTTAGTTCAACTCCCTCATTTTCAGATGAGAAAAGTGAGGTAAAGTGCTTGCCTGGGATCACAAAAAAGTAGCTGAAGTAGGCTTTAAATCCAAAACCTCCGACTCCAGAAATACTGTTTTTTCCCTTGTACTTCCACATGTGGAGGCAATCATTGCTAAATACCTCACCAGTCTCAGAGTCTAGTTCTCTTCAAGCCTATTTTAAATGAATGGCTTATTGATTTTCTTAATGAAGAAAGTTATTTCAGCAGGTTTATGTAAAGATTCAAGGAAGCAGTCATAGGAATCTTTATTATAATGTCTGTTGTAAAGTTCTGGGATTTTTACTGAACAATATTTCAGCTAAATTCCAATTTTACATCTAGAAGGCATAGTAGCTAAAGTTTTTACTAAGAATTCAGGGTTCAAATTTTGTCTCAGACACTTATGAGTCCTGTGATCCCAGGTAAATTGCTTAATCTCACAGAATCTCAGAGCCCCCATCAACAAAACATAGATACTTCAATAACTGATGAATAGCAGTATATACAGAATAATTATATATATAAACATATATATGTACATATATATATATATATATATATATATATAAACATACATATACACACACTTATTTGTGTCTAATGGTGGTGATTTCTAGGGTAGGGGAGATGAGGAGAAAAAAAAGGGAAGGGAAAAATTTGTTGCTTATTTAAAAAAAATAGCAAGTTGTACATAGATTTTTGTTTTGTGTGCAATCATCTTTTTTGTTACACTATGTTAGAAAATGCTTGTTTTATTCCACAAATTAAAGATAAAATAAATTTAAAAATATTTGCCTCATGGCATTGCTATAAGCAAAGTAATTTGTAAATTTTTGAGGTATGACATAAATGTGAGTTATTAATATTACCATCATTTCTCTGTAGAAGACTCCATGTGGCATATAAGTTCAGGCTTAATTTTTAGGTTGATGTCTTTCCATATGGAATTTAAAGCACAATTATAGAATAAACAGCTTAAACTGTTAAGGTCATCTGTTAAGCTAAGGGTAAGTGTAAGGGAAGGAGAAATTGGGAAGAACAGGACATAGCTAGGCTTTAGATTTGCTATCTATGAAATAATAGACATTGCTATTTAAGGGCCTATTAGCATAATCCACTCCCTGATAGGAGCTTCTAGGAAGCTTGAGTTTCCTCTTTGAGCAAAACTAATTTCTCATTAGACCCATCCTTTATATGATTATTGTAACACTTTTAATATGAAATCAGTTATGCCCAATTCTTCCTGATCCCAATTGGGGGTTTTCTAGGCATATATTAGAATAGTTTGCTATGTCTTTGGAAGGAAACTGAGGCAAGCAGGGTTAAATAATTTACTCAGGGTCATACAGCTAGTAAATATTTGAGGCCAGGCTTAGCACTCTATCTAATGTGAAAGGAATCATGGGATGACTCCTTTAACAAACTAAAAATTCACTTACTTCACAAAGCAAATTCTTTTTCTCTGATTTGTTTTATAAATAGCACATTTCTTAAGCTGTGTTTGTTTAGAACAAGAGGCAATCCTATTTTAACCAAATTTCTGAGAAAAGTAATAATAATATTTTGGAAGAAACAATCATAATAGCTATAATAATAAAATAGTCCACAATTGGGGAAGATTACATTCAGAGAAGATACTCAGTCAATTTGAATACAAGTAATCCTAAGGGCTATAGAAAACTGCACGGTGACATGAGCAAGCTGTACCTTCCTGCTAAGTGTTTCATTACATAAAAAGTGAAGAAAGATGCATTGATGGGAACATGTATAACCAGAAGAAGAGCCTGTCATGAAAGCCTGGGTAATGGCAGAAATATTGGGAGTTAAGGGCCCTGAGGCCATACCAGATTAGTATTATTATTATTATAACTAGAATAAATTTTAGGCAGCTTAATAAAGTGGATAGAGCACTTGGGCTGAAGTCAGGAACATCCCTGCTCAAATTTGGCTTCAGATGCTTAATAACTGTGTGACCCTGAGTAAATCACTTAATTTATTAGCTTTAATTCACTGAAGAAAGAAATGGCAAACTATTCCAGTATCTTTGCCAAGGCAATCTTGTGGACAGCATTGGCATTTTAGCATACCTGGAATCATTAAGAAACCAATAAGATTGAACAATAAAATAGAATGATAGAGCTGGAAAAGTTTTACAGATTTAATTAAACCTACTCTTTCTATAGAAGAGGAAAATAGAAGCTTAGGTTAAATCCCTCATTTATATGATGTGGCCCCTTCTCAACTCATAGGTATACTCAGTAATTTATATTACTCCTAAAAGGAGATCAGGTCATTAAAATTTGATTCAAATGAATTTTCCTCATTGTTTTGATAATTCTCTTCCAGTGGACAAACAAAACCACTAAAAAGCCCCTATTTGTGCGCACTGACACTTGCTGTGTGATGTCTTAATGCCCAATCTGATTGGGTAGCCATCCCAAGAAATTGTTCCCTCTAATAGGCAGAAAGAAAAAGCCAACTCTTGGAATTCTCAATTCAATCTGCCTCTTATCTCTTCCAAAAGAACCATATTGGTACAACTTAACTTTAGAAGAAAAAATATTAGTAATTCTTACTCTACATTTATGTGATACTTTAGAAAATTGTCAGGGATGAAAACTAGGACCCGAAAAGATTAAATACTCAATGTACTATTGCTAGTATGTGACAAGACGTAAGGCTGAAATCTGGGTCTTCTTGACTCAGAGGTCAATTCTTTAACCACTATACTATATTACCTTTTATTTCTACTTTAAGGATAAGTAAATTGAAGCCAAGAGAAATGAAGTAGCTTACATAAGTTTACAGTTTATACGTGTCAAAGCTAGGATTAAGTCTGACTCCAGGAGTGTTCTAATGTCAACCTTTCTGCAATTAGTCCAGTGCCAACATTCTGAATTCCTGAGGGTATCCTTGAGGAGCCAAGAGTGGGATCCACTAACAGTCACACTGAGTGAGTTTCCTTGCAAGCCCACCTGTCCCTAATGGAAATGTTATTTTGGGGAAGTGAGTGATGTGACAGGTGGAAAACTAGGCTTCCTTCCATCATTTACTTGACATAGAAAGAGGTCACCCTGACCTTTCATTTTCTTCCTCTCCCTCTAAACTCTATCCTAGCCAGGGAAGCCCTACCACCTGACTACATTTATTCCACATGAGCAGCCCTCAGTACTAATCACAGGCAAGTCAAGTCAATAGCTATTTATGAAGTGCTTACTATGTGCTGGGCAGTGTGCTAAGTGTGTATGCTTGTGTAGGCTCTCAGGTCTATTCTGGATGAAGCAAGGAGAGGATTAAGTAAAGACTGGCAGTCTAGAGTTAACTGTGAGGTGGAGATCTAATATTTGTGTAAACTAATGATCAGAGTTAGGATAATACATCTAGATGCCCTAGATTAGATTAGAAAATTTCATTTCATCTTTTACCCCCTACATAGCCACATCCCTTTCCCCCTGCCATATACATGAAAAAAATTATATATTAGAAGGGACCCTCGAGACCTCCTATTTCTTTTTTTATTATTAAAACTTTTTATTTGCAAAACATATGTATGGGTAATTCTTCAACATTGATCCTTACAAAGCTTTCTGTTACAAACTTTCCCCCCTAATCCCCACCCCTCCCCTAGATGGCAGGAAGTCCACTACATGTTAATTATGTTAAAATACTTGACAAATTGAATATGTGTATACATATTTATACAGTTATCATTATTGTGCAAGAAAAATTGTATCTACAAGAAAAAAAATTCAGAGAGAGGAAACACAATGCAAGCAAACATCAAGCAAACAACAATCAATTGCATGAAAATGTTATGTTGTGAGACCTCCTATTTCAAGCAAGAACAGAACAAAGACGCCTTTGTACCATCATCATCCAGCCTCCCATTTGAAGATTTTCAGTGACTAGAACTCATTATATTTCTTGAGCCACAACATTATGGTTTAGAAAAGATAAAATGTTAGCATGTTTATGCTGACATAAAAATTGAAATTTGCTTCCCTCAAGCTTACAACCATTATGTCTGTTTTTGCCTGATGGGACGAAGCAGAACAATCCCTTTTTCACATGATAGCCCTTCTAATATGGATGCCATGCAATTCCTCTGAGTTTTCTATCTTTTTCTAGATTAAATATCTCATTTTCTTTATTGCTTCTCTGACATACAGCAAAGTCTAAAGTCCCTTTGCCATTCTGATCACTTCTTTTGAGGGATATTCACTTGCATGTCAATGTCCTTCCTAAAACATTGCACTTGGAAATCTCCAATAGTCTAGATATGGTTTGACTAGAACTAAGAACAATATTTCTTTCTTCTGAAAGATACAAGTCTCTTATTTCCCAAGATCCTATTAAATTTTAGGCTGCAGTGTTCACCAATATCTACTGAGAGTGAAATTAACCAAAGCCTATCACTCTATCTGGTACCTGACATGAGGGGATGCGCAATACTCTGCTGACCTGAATGACAAAGATCACAATCCTTTAGAAGTAATGCAATGGATTTTTTTCTTCAATGTACTTGGAAGTGAACCAAGGTATGGGACTATTTTGGATAGTAACCAAAGCCTATTTCTTTTTTTTTTTTTTTTTTTTTTTTGGTTTTGAATTTTTGTTAAGTGAAAATTTCTGAGAGATGAACTTCTTAGGTAAATTATAATCAGTTTTATTAATTACAGCTACCAAGAAATCATAAAATTAGCTAATTTGTTCCCTTCAATGAACAGAGAGACCTAACCTGTGGATTCTACAATACTTATAAAATCTGTGGAAAAGGGGAGTTCCCCTCTACCCCAGGGTGGAAATCAACTCTGATTGCTTAACAAGTAATGAGAGTTAATATTACAATGAGAGGTGGACTGATTCCAATGAGAATCTGGGAGACCTGGCTTTGATCATTCAGTCTTGATCAAAAAGACTTATCTATACCCCTATCACCCCATCTAAAGAAATCTAGAAAAAAGAGTGAATCCACTTCCATACAGACCTGACTTACTAAAACACAATAGGCCAGAATCAGTCAATTCATCTAAACTAAAATTCTTCATCTTGGGGCAGCTAGGTAGCATAGTGGATAGAACACCAGCCCCAAAGTCAGGAGGACCTGAGTTCAAATCTGGTCTCAAACACTTACCACTTCCTAACTGTGTGATCCTGGGCAAATCACTTAACCCTAATTGCTGCAAAAAAAAATCTCTTCTTCTTTTGATCAGATCTAAGTTTTCCCAGTTGGGTGTTTTTTACCCAATATTTCATCCCATCATTAGCCCTGTATTTCAAAGGTTTTATTAATAACTCACAGAGATTGATTTCTAAATGATAAAAAGGAAGGGGGAAATACCTTAGTCCTAATCTAATAATTGGCTGTTAATATAGGAGAAAAATAATTTTTTTTTTTGCTGAGGCAATTGGGGTTAAGTGACTTGCCCAGGGTCACACAGGCTAGGACAAGTTAAGTGTCTGAGATCAGATTTGAACTCAAATCCTCCTGACTTCAGGGCTGGTGCTCTATCCACTGAATCACCTAGCTGCCCCAAAATAATCATTTTTCTAAAATTATTTTTGGGTGAGTTCAATGACCTGACCCTATAAGTACTATTTATCATGTCCTAAACTAAGATTTCAACCAAGCTCCCACTCAGGAGTAAAATGAAGAATAAAACCATGAGAACATAGGCAGCCCAAGAAAATTTTAGCAATATTTTATATGTTTATGTTATGCTTTCTTCTACTGGATTAGAAATTCTATGAGAGTTTTATGACTCTAATATGCTCCCACAACATTTGGCACAAGGTTTTTGCCCAGTAGTTACTTAATACATATTTATTAAATTTTTTATTTTTAAATTTGAAATTTTATAAATTTAAAAAAAAATTAGTGCCAGGTTCAGAGCTAGAAGGACCTTCAAAGTTATATAGACCCAAATCTCCTTATATGGGGAAAGAAATTGCACCCAAGGAGCAACCCAGGACTTCTGATCATAAATACAGTGCTTTCTATTGAAATCCTCAAATAATTTTGTTTGTTCATTCAATAATCATGTGCGAAGCATTTATTATGGTCAGACATGTCTTAGATGCTGAGGATGCAAAAACAGAAACTATCATCAGTCCATGACAATTTTCCCAAGCTCATTTTGTTAGAGGTCAGACATAAACTTAGGCCTTCTGATTCCCTATTAAGCATTATTTGCATTTGACTATATTATAACAAATAACATCTATTTTCTAGTTCCAGAGAGAATCAATTTATCTCCTACAGCTAATAGAATAGTGGATAGAGTGCTCAGTCTATAGTCAGGAAGATTCATTGAAATGGTCATTGTGGATAAAATGGATGCTGCCCCTGAAACTGCTTGGGCACTCATGAGACTGTGAGAATGTTATCTCTGTGTAAACTGTCTGAAGTTAGAACTGTGTTATCAACTTTTCACTCCCTAATGCAGGTGATATTCTTTGTTTCTAATCACTGGTCCATACAGCCTCCAGATGTACTGTCTTATCCTTATCTATGACCAAAGACCTTGAATACTTGATGAATATAGAACTTAAAGAAATGCTGCCTCCCTGTTAATCTTCTTCGCCTGCCTGGGAAAAGAATTTTTAGTGCGATAAATGTTTCTAAACATTCTTGTGATTTTCTCCCATAAATATGTATCCCTAAAACTCCTTGGGACTGACCCCCTAGTCTTGCACTGGCGGGGTTCAGTTGCTGGCCAGCTAATAAGCGCTCTTAAAAACCAATTATTTTGGCTGTCCTGTATTTTCTCTCGCCTGGGCATTTTATCATCTTCCTGAATTAAAATCTAGTCTCAGATACTTCCTAGCTATGTGACCTTGAGTAACTCACTTAACACTGTTTGCCTCAGTTTCTTCATGTGTAAAAATGATCTGGAGAAGAAAATGATGAATGACTCAAGTATCTTTGCCAAGAAAATCCCAAATGAGCTCATGAAGTATTAGACAAATGAAAATGACTAAGCAACACAATATAATAGAACAGCCAATACACACACCCACATTGTTCCTTATACATCTGAAAATAATCCTTCATCATTCCAATGGATCTTGGATCTCATCAATGTGTTTCTTCTGATGTAATAGTACTCTGTGTCTCCCTGATCTTTGGGAGGGTGGGGTGGGCCTGGGTTGGAAAAACACGGAATCTTAACTCCTCCTAGTCTTTGGGAAAATTCCTAAATGATCCCCACTCTCCTACTTGGTTCCCAGGGAAACTCCCACCTCCAACTGATCTGGAAATCACTTTGGCCTGGCAAACAATCACTACCCTTATTGATTTGGAAATTAGCCCCTCAATCACTCCCTAACCCCAATCCATAGAAAGCTAAATAAAATCAAAACTCTGTATCCCAATCTTTGCTATCTGGAAATAAGGAAAGGGCCCACTGAGAGAAAGAGTTTCTCAGTGAAAATAAACCCATTTTTGCCAAACCTCTCTTGGAGACTAAGACTGCAAATTCTTTTGCAAAACCTGCAACCCTGGCCTGGGGACCCCCATCACTATTAAGGTATCTCACCCTTCAACACTTCATCAATACAAATCACAAACTATCCATGCAGGTTATTCCTGAGGTATTCTTGTTTATGCACTTCCATAAGTCTAATATGGGAAATCTACCCATTTTTTAAAGAGCAACAGTTCTCAAAGTGCGGTCTCTGGGCCCACACAGGGGTACTCTCAGTCAAAACTATTGTGAAAATAAAGATATGATGTAATTTGCTTATTAAAATGCTCCTTTCTTTTCCAACAACATATCTGTGTCAGGCCAGAATTTTTCATATATTTCAGCCAAAACAACAAGCTGCAACATATTAAATATGGAAGCAGATATGAGAATCCACCTATCTTCTACTGTGTGACATTAAAGAAATTTTCAAAAATATATAAAACAATGTCACTCTTCTCATTAAATTCACTGGTTTTGGAAAATATTTTTTTCATTAATGTGTTATTTTTGTTATCATGTAATATCTTATTTTTATTACTTTAAACAAATTAGTGGATATTTTAAAAATTTATCAGATTTCAAATATGGTAAATTTAGTTAGAAATATTATATGAACAAAAACTTTTTGGAGTCCCTCAATAATTTTTTAGGTATTCAAATGGATCCTAAAGCAAAAAAAGTTTAAGAATTACTATTTTAAGATCTTTAGTTAAGTTCTAATGTTGCAAGGATACCAATTAAAAACATAAGTGGTCCATGGGTTATCCCTTGCTTTTATTGCATGATTTACCCTTTTTCTTTTATTTTTAATCATTAATTTCTTGGATGATATCTCATATATAATTTATCTTCTAAAATTTCTTGTCTTAAATGTATTGCAGTGGGCATAAATTCTCTAGGACATTGGGCTAATTATATCAAATCCCAGAACTTTGTAGAACTTCCTCAATGAGATCTATAATCATTTAAATGAGTCTGGCTCAATTATTTAAACAGCAAAAACAAAGTAAATGAAGACTGCCTATTGTCTAGATTCAAAATGAGAGCGCAGCAGCAGCAGTAGTAGTAGCAGTAGTAGTAGTAGTAGTAGTAGTAGTAGTAGTAGTAGTAGTAGTAGTAGTAATAGTAGTAGTAGTAGTAGTAATTGTAACTAATAATATTAGGATATTTTACCCAGTAAAATTACAAAAGGAACCTCTACAGTTATTTAGCTCAAACTAATATCCCTTCTAAAACATCTTTAATGGATGATCAATCCAAATTTCACTTAAAGATACAGTTATAAGCTCACTACTTCTGGGGTAACCCAGGAAATGTACAAAGCATTTCACATGCATGATATATTGTGAGAACCTCAAAATAGCCCTATGAAGTTGAAAAGAGAAGAATCACTACTCCCATTTTACAGGTATTGAAGCTGAAGCATACACTAATAAGTAACTTGTTCCAAGGACACAAACCTTATACAATGACAAAGCTGAGACATTTAAAATTCAAAGCCATAGTTCCTTCCACTAAACCAAACTTTTACCATCCCAATTATGGATAAAGATTTTCCTGTGTTATAAATTACAGGTTATTATTAGCCTGGAAAAATTTTAAAGACTTTTTTTTGTATTTTATTTTTACCCTTCCCTTAGCCCCTTTGGATAATATGATAAGCTAGTTGTAGCACAATTGTGCATTATTCAATTATTTATTCAAGGATAAATTCAAGCATTGCCCAGTGAAAAGTTAATACTAGGGATTTTAAGGTCAATTTACACAGAGTAAAAACTGATTCCGTCTGTCTTCAAGATAGCTAACCAACTAAAATACATTGAATTGTCAATTTTTTTTTCTTGTTCAGACCTCTAATTTAAAGAGCATGGGAATTCCCAGTATGGACTTTTCCCTCAGGCATTAAGACTTCTATAAAATTCTCTTTCATTTACTTACAGTGAGCTCTCCTGCTTTGACAAAAGGCCACCAGCCCCTCACCCGCTTCTGTTGGAATATTGATATTTTGTCTTCCTCACTCCATTTACCAGATTTGGGAAGATCACAGGCTTTGGCAGATTTGGCTGCTCGAGGGAAGCCATTGAGGTTCATTTCTAGAGAGCCTAGAAAGGAAAAACCATATCATTTAATCACAACAATAATAAACATTAACACATATAACACTTGATATATGTGTTTATGTATGTATGTATATATGCATACACACTACATATATACATACACACACACATATATATACATGCACACACATGTATATACATATTTCTATCTCATTTGACACTTGCAAATATTTTGGAAGATTGGTGATATTTTTCTTATTCTAATTTTACAAATGAGCAAACTGAGACTGAGGATTAATGAACTGGCCAGATGTATAATAGTAGCCAGAGTGTGAAATGTGACCTATGACTCCACAGTAGAATGTAAAGTACCTTGAGTAAATGTAAAAAGCAAAAGAAGTTCCAACTTCCTTATGAGAATATTTGCACACAACCTTGGGCCATCCCTGGCCCCATGCTTTCTCTGTTCTGTTTCTATCTAATACCTACCCTGGCCTGAGGTTGGTGTGGAATGGTGCTCCATCATTGTCTTCCTGCTGCATTCATGAGCAGACAGACTCTCCTAATCAATCCAATTAACCCTAATAAAATTTATTAATAACTAAGCTGGCCTAGGTCTCTCTTTACTTCAGTATTTTAGTATTTTTTTCAGAGGCTCTCTGTCCTTACCATTGACCTATCAGGACAGAATAGACCAGCCTCCTTATATTTACCCTTACAATTAGCATAGCTAGCAAGACAGTCTTTCCCCCTTACGGATTTTGTGTCCTTACACCAGGAGAATATTGCTAATAAATATTTGATGAATGATTCAGACTCAGGTCCTACTGACTCCAAGTTCAGAATTCTAACCACCACATCACCTAGCTGCCTCTTTAAAGCAGAGGTCTTCAAATGATTTTACTCATTCAAAAAACTGTTCCAGGTACTGCCTTTAAGGCGGTGCTGTAAGGATAAATGTGATTGCAACATCTACAAAATTTTGAGGAACATGGTTTTCAAGTATGAATATCATTCCCCTACTTCTGTAAGGTATTTCAACTGCTCCAATTTTCCTCCTTCCTTCTAAAGAACATAAAAAAAATTACAAGTTCTTTAAAGAGTACAACAGAGCCTAAAGGTTGTAGAGAGAGACAATGAAGTTGAAGAATGTAGAGAAAGGTAGCCAACTTTTCCTAGTAAGATATCCTATAGTTCCATACTGTGGATCCTGTTCTGGTGATGACTCAAGATTCACTCCAAATGTGTGAAAGATATCTTCCATTTGTATAGACCTTTAGGTGTTAGAGAGTAGTTTACAACTGATTTGTGAGAAGTTCAAAAGAAAAGATGTTGAGCCCCAATGAGCTTAAAAACAAATCCATTCCAGATTTGCCTCATTTCCTTTTTTGACAGAGTTGCTAGACTAACAGATCATGGGAACATCATATGGCTTTCTCCAAGGCAGTCAGCAAAGTATCTCATGATTCTCTTGAAAATGAAAGAAGACATCTGGTTGACATCCTAATTAGGTGATTATGGAATTGGCGGACTGATAAAATAAAGACTAGTAATCTTTGGATCAGTGGCAATCTGAAAGGATGTCTCTTTTTTATTGACATTTTTTTTATTAAACTTTTATTTACAGAACATATGTAATTTTTCAATATTAATCTTTGTAAAACTTTCAGTTCCAAATTTCCCTGTTTCTCCCCATCCCCTCCCCTAGATGGCAGGTAGTCTAATACATGTTAAATATGTCAAAATATATGATAAATCCAATATATATACATATATACATATACATATATACATATATATACATATCTATACAGTTATTTTGCAGCACAAGAAAAATCAGATCTAGAAAGAGAAAGAAAATAAAAAACCTAAGAAGGGAAAAAATGCAAGCAAACATCAACAGAAAGCATTAAAATGCTATGTTGTGGTCCACACTCAGTTCCCACAGGCCTCTCTCTAGGTGTATATGGCTTTCTTTATCACTGAACAATAGGAACTCATTTGAATCACCTCATTGTTAAAGAGAACCATGTCCATCAGCATTGATCATTATATAGTCTTGTTGTTGCTGTGTATAATGATCTCCTGGTTCTGCTCATTTCACTTAGCATCAGTTCATGTAGGCCTCTCCAGACCTCTCTGAAATCATTTTGCTGGTCTTTTTTTACAGAACAATAATATTCCATGACATTCATAAACCATAACTTATTTGCCATTCTCCAACTGATGGTCATCCATTCAGTTTCCAGTTTCTTGCCGCTACAAAAAGGGCTGCCACGTGTGGGTCCCCTGAAAGGAAGTCTTTAGCAAAGTCTCTAAGGCCTTGGTTTTGGGTTTAATATTTTTATTTAATAAAATATTAATTATATTTTTAAATATTTCAATTAATGACTTGGAAGATTTGTAAATTTGTAGCTGATGAAAATTTTGGAAGGACAGCTAATACGCTGGATTACAGAATCCTGATCCAAAGGGACATTGGGAAAGGGGATAGGAGAGCAATGAATAGGTTGAAATCTGGTAGCCAGGCAGTCTTAAATTTAGGTTCACAAAATCAACTCCATTGATACAGAATGAAGGAGATATGACTAGCAAAGTGACCACATGAAAAAAGCTGGGATTTTGGTTAAATGCAAGCTCACTAGGGGCAGCTAGATAGCACAATCAATAGAATTTTGGTCCTTAAGTCAGTAATAAATAAATTCACATCTTACATCAGATACTTACTAGTTGTATAAGTTTGGACAAGTCACTTAACTTGAAAAATTGGAATAATAATAATAATACCTATCTTTCAGGCTTATTTTGAGAATCAAATCAGTTAACAAAATACTTTACACAGTACCTGGCACATAGTAAGCATTAAATAAATGTTAGTTGTTATTACCAGAGGTCAACAATGTCCTGAGACTTCCTAAAAAGCTAGTGCAGTTTTAGGTACCATTCAAGGACATTTAGCATCTTGAGCAAGGGAAGTAATAATCCCATTTCACTGCACACTACTCAGACCAATTTTAAGTCTTAGATGTAGTTCTGGACATTATATTTAAAAGACAAATTTTCCAGATGGACTGCATCTAGATAAGGGAAAACAGCCACAATTATAAAGTTGATGGCCTAAGGTTGGTGCCATCCGGTGGTCAAATTACCCACAGCTGGCTAATTAATTATCTGATTATGTGACAGCTTGCTGCATCCTGCTGATTGGGGAATAAAGGGTAAGGAGCCAGATGCAGGTGAATCTAGCAATACCAATCTTTGCCCCTCCTTCCCATACCATACCACTTGTTATATTCTGATTATCTTATTTGATAATAACTTTGAGAAGTAAAAGTAATATAGGTAATGTTACTGCCTGCATTTTATAAACAAGGAAACCGAGGGCCCCAAAGAAATATTTTTTTGCACAATAAAGCACAATTTGCTTAATAAGTGGCAGATCCAGGTATTCTGAATTGGCTTGCATAAAAATTGTTTGATTTTATACCTATGCATATTACAAATCAGGCTGTGATTTATTATTTTATTGATTACATTTTTAAAAGTAATAGAAAAAGTGTTAAAAATATACATTAAAAGTGTGCCCTCACATTTTCCTCTGGAGAGCTGTTTGTTAAACATTTATCAGATCATCATGGCTCCTAGGCTAATGATTTTTTTTTTTTTTTTTTTTTTTTACTGCACTGGCTACCTTTTCTGAAATTCTCTCTGTCTCTTCATTTGAAAAATACTAACTCAGAGTAGAGGTCAAACATGAATTCTCAATCACAAGGCAGCCAGGGGTGGTGCAGATTTCCCTTCCTCCAAACCATTCTCCACACAGCTGTCAAAATAATTTTCCCTAAAGCATAGGTAAAACATGTCAGTCCCCTACTCAATAAACTCCATTGATTCCTCAGTATCTCCGGGAGCAAATATAATCTCTGTTTAACATATACCATGTACAAGAGGGTAAGGCACATGGTTCTGCACTTCCTATATATAAGTATCTGTATCTTTGCCCTGACATATTTCTTCCATATTCTGTATCACTTCCCTTTTTCCCTTTCCCCTCCCCTTGTCTTTTGATCTCTTACTTTTAGAGTTGCAATCAAATCAGCATTACCATTTCCTCTGGAAATTTTGCAACAGGATATTGTACACATCCCATAAATGAAAAAGAAAAATTTCAGACCCTCTCTGGTAAGAAGGGAGGTCAAAAAATTTTACTTAGATTTTCCAGATCACAGGGGTAGTATATCTCTTACCCCCCACAATGTTGAAGGGATAATGATACAAGTTTAGGAATAAAAAGAGAAATCAAGATTAAATCAATTTCAGAGAAGTGATAGTTGAGGGGAATGAGTAAAAAAGATGAAAGGAAAGATTGTAGAGAAATGAGAAAAGAAGAGAAGAGGAAAGAAGGGGAAGCAATGAAAAAGAAGAAGAGGAGGAAAGGGAAGGGAAGAAGGAAAGAGATGAGAGGAGTGGAAAGGGAAGGAGAGGGAACAAAGGAGGGGAGAGAAGAGGGCCAAAAACAAACACCTTCCCAATGGCTTTTCCCAGACCCAAAATAAGGGTCTAGGAAAAGGGTGAGAAGAACAACAACAAAAAAGAGTCATTAGAAAAGGTAGGAAGAGCAAGGAGACCATGGTGTGTCTGAAGCCAAGGGAGAAAAGAATATCCAAGAGGAAGAGGGTAAACAGTTTCAAAATTTATAGAGGTAAAGAAAATGAGGACTAAAAAAAGGAAAGCTTTGTTTTGGAGTTAGGGGATCATTGGTGACCACTGAGAGAATAATTTCATTTGGAAGATTGTGGGGACAGAAGCCAGATCAAAAGATGTTGAGCAATAAGTGGGAAAGTATACTAGATATAAAAAGCATTTTTAAACAGCTTAACAATAGAAGGGACAAAAGAGATGAGGTAGAACCTGGATTCTATAGTACAGTCAAGGGAAGGCTTCTTTTCAAATTGTGAAGAAATGAATATATTAAAATGTTTGAAATGTGGGTTAAATACATAGGAAAATAAGAGCCACACCAGATTTTGATTTAATCCTAGGCTTGTAGATGATAGTAACAAAATAATTATAATATAATTATACATTACATAGGGACCCTCAGGTATTAAATGTTAAATGAAAAATTGATTCCAAGGAGTTCAGGGACAAACTACTTGGACTTCAATCTGCCTCAGGGACCATGAGGGATTATGTGGAACACATGGTATATGCTAAGATGTAGGAAGAAGTTTAGCATACAATCTTGTAGCAGAGTTAAGTCTCATTTTAATTAAGACATTTTGTTAATGATTCTTAAAAAAAATCAATCAAGACCCCTTTATTTAAGCATGCAGGTCAACTAAAAGATTCTTCACACTCCAGGGAAGGCAAGTAAATGCTCAGATGAGGCTTGAAAAAGTAGAAACATTGACAGACATTGAAATAGAAAATTGAACAAAGAGATGACATTGAGGAAATTATCCAGTGCAAGTGAATTGATGAGTATTGCAATGATGAATAAAGAATAGCATGAGCATCAGACTTGTGTTGGAGGTCACAACAGTCTCAAACAGAGTTGGACTAAAGATACCAACAATAAGAAGGAAATTTCATAATAAGCTTATGGCAATCCATTTATGAGAAACAATTTACCCTTAACTCTTAAGTCCCCAAGAGCAGCCTAGGTGGCCTTAAGGAGAGAGTGTTGGACTTAGAATCAGAAAGAGTCCTGAGTTCAAATCTAGCCCCAGACATTTACTAGCTGTGTGACTCTGGGCAAATCATTTAACTCTGTTTGCCTTAGTTCCTCATCTGTAAAATAAGATGGAGAAGGAAATGGCAAACTACTCCAGTATCTTTGCCAAAAAGAAGCCTAAATGGAGACACAAAGAAATGGATATGACTGGAAAACAATGCAGCAACAACAGCAGGGCCCCTTGGCTTTTAAGAAATGGTGATCAATTGGAAACATTTCAGAAAGGAGCTACAACATTAATTAAAATTTGGAAAAATCACTTTTTGAAATCATCTTAACATAGTTGGGAAGGCAGGATTATTGATAAGAGTAGGAAGGCAGCAGCTATATCCTAATGAGGCACCAAATTCCTTCTCTTCTCAGATCATCAACTTAGAAAAGTAGCTGTGAAACAAAATTTTGCCAGCAATTTTAAACAAATCTTTATTTTATGGAGCTAACTATGTAGTCAGAAAGAAGAATAATAGGACAGATGATTGGGGTAACTAGGTTGCACAGTGGTGAGAGCATCACTCCTGGAGTCAGGAGGTCTTGAATTCAAATCTAGCCTCAGACACTACCATCTGAATGACCCTGGGCAAGTCACTTAACCTCAATTACCTTGCACCAAAAAACAAACAAACACAAACCAGATAGATTTTTAGATGGCAAGAGTAGCAAGCAGAGCTTGCTTACCTAGATACTTTTTCAGTGTTGGTGTTCCCTTGTGTCATGTATACCTGAAAGGAGATTCGCATATTAGACTGTAATGAAAACTGCTGGAAGACCTAAGACATAGAATACATCAGAAAACTGGGGAGTAGTGACTGTCACATGACCAGGGAGTAATATATAGTTTATCTAGGATTGGTGACCTAAACTAATTAAGAATAGCTAAGTGCCCTCTTATGGTATACCTCCCAGATTCTTGTGGGTTTCACCTCCTTATTAGTCATTTTTTGGTCCTTTTTCTTCTAGTTTAAATATCATTCTCCTTGACAGAGAGAATAAAAACAAAATAAGAAATAGTTCTATCTTCTTTCTGTTGTATATCATCCTGCCTATCCTTTCTGCCATCACTCTCTTCTTCAATGTAGCTTTAAAACAACAACCAACTCATCCTTCATTTTCCTTAGCTTGTTTCTTCAGCTTTAGCACTGTGGACACTAGGATACCAATGCAGAAATGTCAAAATTATAATTAGGAACCAAAGTGTTTGAGTGTAAAGTTTAATTCCATGGTTCTTTCTTAAAGAGGTCTTTGGAACAATGCTCCATGGACTATAATTCTAAGGCCAGTCCTTTGAATTTAAAAAAGTCAATTAACTCTTCAAATAATAATTTGTAATTATATAATCTTTTAAGATGTGCAAAGTTAATTGAGGTAGGTAATTCAATATTTTCTCTATTTGCTGTTTTACTATTGTTAAAGTGACTTACTCATGATTATTAGTAAGTTTCTGTAGCAGGATTTGAAACCAGGCCATTTGCTTCCAGGGCTAAGCTTCTTTTTACAATCTCATTTTGTCTGTTTGGAGGTTTTTAGAAATAAGATCTTATGAAATGTTTGGGGGCAATCTCATTTTAAGAATTTGTTTTGGATATTTTCTGGGAAAAGTCTGAATTGCTATTGTCACAAAGTTCAGCACAATTTCTCATTCTAATATTTAGTAATTATCATTTTCATGGACTCAGGTTTTTACTAACTGATTAAATATTCCTTAATTTCTCTGGGGCATCCTGAATAAAATGAAAGCATTGTCTTAGATGATTTCATAGTTCACATTCTATCTCCAACATTATATATTTTATATTTCAAAGCTCAACTTGAAGTACAGTTGTCCCAGGGTCTGAATGTTTATTTTTTCAGACTAAGTTCACATTGCTTCCTTGTTTTATGCACTCTATATTCCAGAAAACTTGGCCTTCCATTTTTTTATCTCTATGTTTTTTAAAAAAATTAGTTTCCCTTTGGAATATTGTATTAAAAATCTAACATTGAATATATATATATATACAGACAAACTTGCTTAGTAATTATTTACATTTAAATTAATCACAACACAACTGACATAACAGAACTTCAATCCCATAAGTCCCCATTAGGAATTTTGGGTCTCATCCTTTTCATTTAAAAAAATAATAATAGCTTTTTATTTTTTGAAATACATGCAAAGATAGTTTCAACATCCATCCTTGCAAAACCTTGTGTTTCACTGAGTGAAGTGAGCAGAACCAGGAGAAACTTGTATATAGTAACAGCAATGTTATGTGAAGATCAACTATCTTAGACTTAGCTCTTCTTAACAATACAGTGATCCAAGACAATTGCAATAGACATGATAGAAAATATCATCCACATGCAGAGAAAGAACTATGGAGAATTGAACGCAGATTGAACCAAACTATTTTCATTTTTTTCCTCGTGGCTTTTCCTATGATTTTTCTTCCACAACATAACTAATATGTGTTTAACATGATTGTACATGTAAAACCTATATGATTTCCCAGGGTGTGGCTACTGAACTTGTTACAGTTCTTGGAGTCATAGATGAAAGATGTTAAGTGCATCTCAAAGGTGGATAAACACCCTTAAAAGGGACTTGGCAAGCAGTCACACCAGAAGTGCTAGCTCTCTTTGAACATCCCATACATATAACACACAGTAGAAACTTAATAAATGCTTAATGATTGTTTAATAACTTACCTTATTAACCACCCTACATTTCACCCCCCCCACACACAGGTAGTAGTACTCCACTTCAAATCATTTTGTATTTATTTTGTGTTTATATTTGTGTGTGCATGTGTATCTATACACACATGAAGACTTCAAGTCTTCCTGTAATTTGAATCTTCAATAATAAGTTTAAATAGCTCAAACCTGCACTAAGGCATTTGGAACACCCTCCACTCACAGACATGCATGCATGCATACATATGTGTCTCTACATCTATGTATGCATGTGCATAACCTGCATATTTACATACATATTCACATGCTTTTTCTCATCTTTAGTACAGAAACTCCTTGAGAGCCAGCATAGTTAATTTTTTAAGTTTTGTATCTCCAGTACCTGACACATAGTAGGTACTTAGGAATGCTTATGAGTTGATTGATTGAAAGATCTTTGTAAACTATAAAATAATATAGAAATGCGAGCTTTTTAAATAAGCTAAATAAATAAGAACAGCAAGATGGAAACAGTGCAATAATATATGACTAGGCAAAGATAAAGATATGATGAGGAGAGAGCATTTGGATTCACATTTTACTTCTGATACTTCTCAGTCGTATAACCTTATAAAAGTCTCTTTAGTTCTATGTGCCTCAAATAACTCCTTTGGACTTTTTTTTATAAGGCATAAACAAGCTGACTTCTGTCTAGATAGAGATATCACCACTAAAGAAGTTTACCATACTGAAGAAATCAGAGATCTATCTATATTTCATCTGTCCATACCACTAGATAGTATGATATTCCAGTCAATGTGTCTTTTTTAATTTGTAATTTTTTGGTCCAAACCTGTGATTGCAAGGTAGTTAGCATCTGTATGTGTCTAGGCAAGTGACAACTTTTCCAGGCCTTATTTTTCTTAATTGTAAAATGAGGGGACTGGATTCCAAAGTACTTTCTTTTCCAAAGTGTATGATTCTGTGGTCCAACCAATACAAATAATCATTCCATTGCATATAGTCTTAAGAGAGTTGCTTGGATCACTGGGGTTTAGTGACTTACTCAGAGTCACAAAGTACGAATCAAAAGGGACTTGAACACCAGTTCTCTTTCCATTATGCCATGCTGATTTTCAATATGTAGGTCTATTACTATTAGTAATTGTAAACTCTTGGAGGAGCAGGTTGAGTCTTTGGAGGACCACACTGTCTAATGACTGCTCATGTGCACTCATTGAGGCTGTCAGCTTACCCAGAAAATCATCAGAGGAGAGCCTTTCAAAATCCCACACTTGGAGAACAAGCTCAGCAGGAATTTTCCGCTCTGTCTTTTCTAAGGAAAAGATGTTTTCCCTTTTGGAGATGACCATTTGCTTCTCAGCAGGAAGATACTGAAATGGAAACAGGAACCTCCAGTTGAAGTTACCCTCTCCAGTCAGAGAGTTATAATGCACATCAGTCTCCTGCTTATCATCTTCCATACCTTTTAACCATCTGCATAAAGAGAACAAGTGACGGTAAGGGGGATACACATTTATTAAATGTTTATGAGCCAAGTACTGTGCTAAGCACCATAAAAATATTATCTCATAAGGTCCTAAAATCAGCCCTGTGAGGCAGGTGCCCCTTTTTATGGTTTAAGAAACTGAGGCATACAGAAATTGAGTGACTTATTCAGGATCACATAGGATGAATCACATGGATTTTGAACTCAAATTTTCCTGACTTGAGGCTCAGAATCTGCCCACTATTCTACTGAGCTGACCTCTGACCATGATCACCTCAAATTATTCTATAAAACATATAGCTAAATTTTCCTTTGAAAACAACCATTTTATCTTCCATACCCCAACCAAAATAAAATGGGAATTTCTACAGCCTTGACTATCCAAAGGCTCAGTGATAATTATGTCCTGTTCACATATTCAACTGAAGAGCACATTTTTAGGGTAGACTGGGGCTCTGGATATTTCTGTCTGCCCTTCTTTAAACCTTTTATTTCTCTTAGGACCTGAATTGTGATATTTATGCTGCTAGTCCTGGGAAAAACACCGGCAAAGAGTCCAAAAAGCTAGATGCTCACTCTGACTCTCAATGGCTTTGAGACTTTGAATTTTACTTATTTTAAGCTCTCTGGGCCTCAATTTTCTCATCTATAAAAATGAGCTAATGTAACCTTGGCTGATGACCTTCCAGATATGCTGTGTTGATTTTAAGATCTAGGGCACTGACTAATTTACCAATGAAGAAACTTAGGTTCAAAGAGGTTATTTAAGTTATCATAGATCAGACAGTTAGACATACAGATAGGACTAGAAGCTACATCTAACTCCAAATGCAATGAGGGAATTTAGCATGAAGAAGACTTGGGTTTGAATCTGAATTTCACTTGTGACATGATGAGAGACCCTGGGCAAGTCACTTAAACTTTTCAAGTGTCAGTTTCCTCACCAGTAATAGGGAAATAATATTACCTGCAGTATCCACCTCATGTGGTTATTGTGAAGCTCAAGATAATGTATGTAAAGGACTTTGCAAATTTTAGACCACTTTATACTTTCAAGATTCAAATTAAACAAAGGTCTTTTAGAACTAGAAAGTGATTGTAAAATAACATCATCATCATCATTATTGCTGTCATGTTGCTCTTGTGATAAAAAAAAAAAAAAACTCATATTCTTCCAGATACTGGTACCTTTCCTAGGTAGCTAAGCAACTAGATAGCACAGTGGATAGAGTACCAGACCTGGAATGAGGAAGACTGAGTTCAGACTTGGGCTTCTTGGGCTTTAGATACTTTATGAGGTCTATCACTCTGGGCAAATCACTTAGCGACTCAGTTTTCTCACCTACAAAATGAGGATAATAATAACCCTTATTTTCCAGGTTGTTGTGATGATCACATGAAATAATTAATTTTTTTAATAAAACACTTTGGTCCAAATTCGGTTAGGTCAGCAATGTATCAGAGTGAATAGAGTGCTAGAACTGTAATCAGGAAGATTCAACTCTTTCTGAATTCAAATCTGGCCTCAGACATTTACTAACTGTGTGATCCTAGACAAGTTGCTTAACCCTGTTTGTCTAAGTTTCCTCATCTGTAAAATGAGCTGGAGAAGGAATTGGCAAATTATTCCAGTATTTTTGCCATGGAAACCTTAAATGGAGTAGGAAGAATTGGATGTAACTGAAATGACTGAAAAACAAAATTATTATCTTTGTATGTACATGTTGTGTCTGCCAATCAAATATTTCTGTTCCATCTGTGTATCCTCAACACTTTTTATGGAGCTTGTTACATTGATGCACAAATTGTATATTTGTTAATTAATGAGTTGATTTACTGCTTCAAGTTATATCTAATTTTGCAAGTAATTTCATAATTCCATTCTGATCCTAGGAGGATCTTGAAACAATGAGTCTCTTATAAGGTAGAATCAATCAATCTAGACATATTTATTTTAAACATATTATATACCAAACAGTGTACTAAGCACTTGGGTTACAAAGAAGGCAAAAGACAGTCCCTGCCCTGAAGGAGCTTACAATCAACCTATTTGGAAGGAAATCACTAATTCATTTCTTTGTGAAGAAAAGGAGCTGCTATCTCAATGTAGTTTGAGATAAAGATTATTTGTCTCCTTTGAACTTCCTCCCAAAGTTTCAGGGAAAGTTCTATAAGCTTTCAGCTGCTATACTAAAGTGTAAAAGAATGATGAAAAATTCTTTATTCATAAAAATGCACACAAAAGGAGACACAAAACTCAGAAAGAGATACAAGCAGGTCGATTTTGTTACTACTATGTTAATAATATACTTATTTAAAAAACAATGTCTATGTAATAGAAATTCCTGGGTTTTTATACAATCTTCTTTATGTTTCTATGTATACTGGAATGTTTGTGTTTGTTGATGACTGCCAAGTTCAAAATTAAAAAAAAAGAAAATTACAAAATATTTAGTACCCATTATCTGTACACAGTGTATTATAACAGTAAAGAGAAGGATAAAGTATGGCTCCAATTTGAGCATTATTACCTATTATAAGATATAATGTTTCTTTACTAAACATGGGGCTATCTTCCTAATTTCAACAGGGTTAGGAATCTGGGGAAATTTGAATAGAGATTCTAAGTGTTATTTTGTTCTGTTCAATCATTTTCAGTCATGTGTAATTCTTTGTGGCCCTATTTGGGGTTTCTTCATAATGATACTGGAGTGCTTTTTCAAATCCTCTTCCAGCTCATCTTACATATGAGGAAACGGAGGCAAACATGCTTAAGTGACTTGCCCAGAGTCACATTGCTAGGAAGAATTGGAGGCTGGATTTGAACTCAAGTCTTCTTGACTCCAGACCTGTGCCACTTAGCTGCCCTTAAACACAGCTATGCATCTTTGTATTACCACAACTTGGAGGGATTTTCATTAGGCATTTTTACCAAGTTGAAAAAATAAACATCTCACTTAAGCTTTTCAAAAAATAGGATACCTTCAGATCTTCAAAGAGGGTATTTCCTATGAGGTTCCTAGTAACTATCTTAGTACAAAATAAAACTAAAAAAGAAAGAATAGTCATTTATTTAAATGAACTTACCCTTTAACATAAATATCACTTGATTTTTGTCCTGTGAAAATATTTTCATCCTCCAAAATGACATCTTCCGTATTCCAGATTATTACTCTCAATTCATAACTGAAACAAGAAGTCAGCATTAAGTTATAGACAAGAAACTTTATGGCATAGAATGGAAAATGCTAGATCTGAAATTGAAAGATCTAGCTTCTTATGTAAACTCTTCCACTTATTAGTTGAGAGAACTCAAACAACTCAGTATTTCCATCTGTAATAACAGCTAGCAGATATATAATGCTTCAAGGGTTGCAAAATGCTTTAGATTAGTTATCTCATTTTATCCTCACAACTCCCTGATAATATTCCCAGATAATTCCCTGAGACTATAAATTGCAATTGAATTGTCAATCGTTTCAGTAGTTCTTACATTGATAAACAATAATCTGGGATCCCTAAATTGCTAGCCCTTATTGATATTCTTCTTAATAAACTATTTATTATTATTAAGTGAATCACAAGTATAATAAAAAAACTAACAAAAATATTATCAACAAATCCTATTACTTTTTTAACAATAATTTTTGGTGTTGTTTAGTCATTTTCAGTCATGTCTGGCTCTTTATGACCCTTTTTGGAGTTTTCTTGGCTAATTTGCCATTTCCTTCTCCAGCTCATTTTATAGATGAGGAAACTAAGGTGAACAAGCTGCAGTGAGTTGCCCGTGGTCAGCCCATGGTTCTCTTTGTTGAACCGAACAAAATAACACTTAGAATCTCTATTCAAATTTCCCCAGATTCCTAATCCTATTGAAATTAGGAAGATAGCCCCATGTCTAGTAAAGAGACATTATATTTTATAATAGGTAATAATGCTCATATTGGAGCCAGACTTTATTCTTCTCTTTACTGTTATAATACACTGTGTGCAGATAATGGGTACTAAATATTTTGTAATTTTCTTTTTTTTTATTTTGAACTTGGCAGTGTCTAAGGCCAGATTTTAACTCAGGTCTTCTGGTTTTTAGGCCTAGTGCTCTATCTAATGTGATACTAATAAATGGTATCATATGCAATTATGATTAATATAGTATAATGCTTTAATTAATATAGAACAATATTTTATTACTAAAACATATACTTCTAGCTAACCAAATTATAATTATGAATGTCACATTAGTTAGACTGATTAGGAATTATAGGACTTAGGATAAAAGGCATGTTAGACATCATCTATTATCATGCCATTTTTTTTTTTTTTAGGTGACTGCGAGAGAAAGGTAATGTGTTTCGCCCAATGTTCCATAGGAAGAAAAAAGCAGAGCCAGAAGTAATTTCAATCCTATCTTTCAAATCCAAATGCAGTTCACTTGATTATTATTCTTGATCTTATTGCCATTTTTAAATATTCGTGGAGGAGAAGTGGTTTACCATATCCTTATCAATTCCCTTGCATAGTTATTGCTTGACGTTTTTCAATATATGGTCTCTGCGCCTGAAATCTGCTATCAGTACCTACCTTAATTTGGTTCAGGGAGTCACAGCATTCTACTATTCCTGCCTCATCTATCACTATTATGAGAAGTAAGCAGATTCTGAATGAGAATTTGGCTGCTATTCACTACTACTCTGGCCACCATGTTGCCATCATCACAAAATATCAGTGTGGTCTAGTGCAAAGGACAGTGAATTTGAAGTCCGAACATATGCATTTGAATCCTAGCTTTGCTAAATAATATATGTAGAATTCTGGGCATATGATATGACTTCTCAGCTTTTCTCTTCATATGTGAAAGAAGGAAATTGGAGCAGGTCATCTCTCAGTTCTTTTTAAGCTCCAAACTCTAGAACACTTCCCACTTTATGATCTAAATTCATAGCAACCTCCCTATGATTGCCATAGACCATCTGTATTACTTGAAATAGGCCACTTAATTTTTTCTGATCTTTTTTTTCTGATCTGATTTTTCATCTGAAAATGGGGGGGTTAGAACAAGAATCAGGAATTATTAACCTTTTAAAGAGGTCATTAACTCCTTTGGCAGTTTGGTGATGCCCAACTTCTCAGAATAATGTTATTTTTAAATTCATAGAGTAAAATATATAGGCCTAAAAGGAAAACCATGTTAATGAAAATGAATAATTTTTTTCTAACCCAAATTCATGATTCCCTTGAAATCTGCCCATGGACACCCCATGTTAAGGATCTCTGAACAAAATGGTTGCTAAAATTTCTCTTAGTCTTAAAACTTTTTAGTTACAATTTGTTTTTTCAATCTTTTTTCAATCCTGTCCAACTTGTCATAACACAGGGAATTTTTTGAGGAGTCATTTCAGTTATGTCCAACTCTTCATGACCCCATTTGGGGTTTTCTTGGCAAATATACTGGAGAGGCTTGCCATTTCCTTCTCCAGTTCATTTTATATTTGAGGAATCTGAGGCAAACAGAGAGTTAAGTGGCTTGTCCAGGATCACACAGCTAGTTAAATATCTGAGAACAGATTTGAAATCATGAAGATAAGTCTTCCTGACTCCAGGCATAGTGTTCTATTCACTGTCCCAGCTAGCTACTCCAGGTAGGAATTTAGAATCTATCAATGAAATAACCTCTTCTCACAGTGAACCAAATGGTAGAGCCTGCCTTTCTTTCATGGTACTAGAAATAACAAAGCAATTCTTTCCATGTTAATCCCCTCAATGGTAGTAATAAAAGTCAAGCAGAGTTATGCCAAGGGTAAGTAAAATTTCTCGAGGAATATGAAGTTAAAGGAGGGGAAAGTTAAATCATTGGCATCTGTAATTCTATCATTGCTATTCTAAAACTATAGATCCTTAAAGCTGGAATTGATTTTGGAAGTATGGAATAATTGGAAGGGATCTTAGAGATAATCCAACCTTAGAATCATAGTACTAGAAGAGATCTTGGGGTCCGACTCTCATTTAACAATTGAACAAATTGAGATAGACAAGTCGCTTACCCAAGACATGTAGTTACTGAGCATCATGGGTAAAATTTGAACTGAACTCCTCTTTCTCCATATTCAGGGCCTTTTCCACAATATCGTACTGCCTTCTATAAGTCCCCTAATTTTATGATTGAGAACTTAAAATCCAAAATCTTATTAATACATATTGGGCAATGATCTCATTTTTCTTGGTCAATAACTTTTAAAAGTTTAATCAGTAATCGAAAGAAACCCATTTGATCTACCAATTCAACCCCACAATGTTTGTAGCAAAATATCATGATTTCTTCCTAAGTGGTAGGATCTGTATTTTATTACCCTTTTGGTTTCCTTGGGGATATGTCAACAGGTGGTCCAGGTTGAGGCATATCTTTGGGAAACATGTCTACCCACATCTGCAAGCGACCCTTTCAGAAGAAAAAAAACAGAGACTATTTACCACTATTAAGTTTAATACTTCTCAGACACTTACAAGTCATTATTTTCCAAATGATTGTATTAGATTCCAAATGTTCAGCAAAAATTAGAGAATAAATGGAAATAGTCATTTTCTTGTATTATTTTATTATTCTGTGAAATTTCTTTATAATAGCATTATTAGGGGACAGAATGAATCCCTCCTTTTGTATTTTTATATTAGACTTTTGCTCTAGAGAGAGATTTTGAAAGAACAAAATATGAACCACAGAATAGTCAATACCATAGAGTAAAAGCCATACGAGAATGGAAATCTATTACATTGCGGTAGGCATACTTCCTGTAATTTCTAATTTTTTTCTAGAGAATAAGGAAAAAGGGACACATTCACATTCTCAGGGCATGAAGAGATTCTTCAATTTACTGTTACAGTACATTTATTCATCAAAAAGTAGTTATTGGATCTCTACCCAAAACTTTGACATGCATCAATCAATAAATAAGTTAAGCATTTAATCAGTTAATAATTCTCTCATGTGCCAGACACAATGCTAGGTATTGAGATACAAAGATAAAAATTAAATAGTTTCTTTTCTTAAGGAGATACAAAGATAAAAATTAAACAATCTCTTCTCTTAAGAAGAAAAAGGTACTGCAAAGAATAAAAGCACAAAACAATATTTCCTGCCCTCAAGGAGTTTATCATCTCTGTGGGGAAATGAGAGTCACATACATGAAACAGAAGTGAAAAATACAGACCAGAAAATAAAGAAGTGCTATTAGTGTGTAATGGGTGACTAAGAATTCATAGAAGATGGAGCTCAATAAGGGCCAGGATAATAAGGAAAATCTTCATGGAAGAAGTAGAATTGATGTAAGCTTTGACAGAGGCAAAAGATTTGGGGGATGAGAAGGAACACTGCTGAGTGTCAGGATACTGATGGAACTTGGGAGACATGAGTTACTCTACTCTCCTTTACCTTTTCCACCAGTCAAGATTATCATGATCAGGAAAGTTGTGGCACAGACCCGGGACAGTTTTATATTAACTTGCCCCAAGGCTGATTGAATTAGAACAGAGTTGGGACCCAGGTGCAAGCCTTTTGTGCAACAAACAGATAAAAACCAAGGTTTAAGATTTTGGCAGAAAGTTCTCGAGACCCCAATGAATATTCTTGAGAACTGCTTTTAATCTTATTGCAGTGGTTTTTATCTGTTTTAACATTTCTGAACTACTTTTAATTGCTTTGAGACTACTTTTACTTGGCAGTTATTGCATTTTGTTTTAAAAGAGTACTATTTGAACCCTTAAGTGATCTTAAGTGATCTATTTCTGTAGAACACAGATTGGCAAACTGGCCAAAAACCAAATCTAGTTTTATATAACCTATAAGCTAAGAAAAATCTTACATTAACAACAACAAACTTTTATATAACTTATAC
This sequence comes from Myrmecobius fasciatus, assembly GCA_023553655.1. Taxonomy (NCBI): domain Eukaryota; kingdom Metazoa; phylum Chordata; class Mammalia; order Dasyuromorphia; family Myrmecobiidae; genus Myrmecobius; species Myrmecobius fasciatus. The sequence goes on along the minus strand of JAJPUD010008524.1, from coordinate 23,860 downwards.
AACTCTTAAATAAAATTGTACTTTGAAATATAAAAAACATTGTTAATGGGTTCTCAGATACTTACTAGCTGTGTGATCTTAGACAAGTCACTTAACAAAAAAAGAATATTCTGGAGCAACTCTAGGTAAAGCACCTGGGTCATCTTACTGAATATTTTGGGACTGAGTCATTAATAAGTCCATCATTTAAATTTGTGAAAGGCCAAACTTGATCCCAAAGAATGTAAACAGTCATAACATAAAAGAGAATAAAACATGCAGCTTAAAGGTAACTCAAAGGAAAACTATAATAAGTTTTTGTTTTTTGCTGAGGCAATTGGGGTTAAGTGACTTGCGCAGGGTCACACAGCTAGGAAGTGTTAAGTATCTGAGATCAGATTTGAACTCAGGTCCTCTTAACTTCAGGCCTGGTGCTCTATCCACTGCACCACCTAGCTGTTCCCAATAACAAATTTTAAAGAAAAATTTCAACCAAGAAACTCCATTTCTGTGGTCCACTCATGATCATTTTCCTACCTGTTCCATTCCTGGCTTATTCTTGTGATATAGAGGTCGGGTTTCTATGTGTTCTGGAACAAGCTTACATCCAACCTCTGGGATTTCATCCCAGGAATGTAAAACTTTAAGTGCCAAGTGTTCATAAGATTCAACTGCCTCATCTAGATGAAAACAAAGAGAAAAGAGGACATTGAAAGAACTATTATGGATATTTAAAGATAATTTAAATTAATAGTTTAATGTTTGATTTTAATACAATGAGGCTGGGAGAGTAAGAAGAGGGAAGGTGAACGGAATGGAGAAAGAAAACAAAAACAGGGGAGGAATGACCCTCCCCAAAGTCAAAGATCCAGAACCAATTTTCTTCTACAAGATAAACTCAATACTACAAGAAATTCTAGGGTAGAGTTGACCTTGCTAATATTTAGAGGGTAGCCATATATAATCTGTCATATTCTGGGAATTGTGTTAATCCCTGCTTTAATCATCAGACAAGACAAGAATCTGTCATTTGCCCTTCTGCAATACATAAAGTACCTTTCTTTTTGTTTAGGGAAAAAATCAAATTGATGCAAACATTCTACTCTGAATGGTATGATAACCCAATGCCCCTACAGTCTACTTCAAATCTCCTTGGCCTACTATCTATTCTTCACTTGCTTTTGTCCATCCATGCCATATCTATCCTTCCCATGAACCTCTCTCATTTTATTCTGCCCTTGTACTATGCCTTCTGTAACCTCATTCTACTGCTAATAAATTCTCCTTATATAAGAACTGTGCCATTAGCCTTCAAATTATGTTGTATATATTTTGTATTTAATTCTTAAAATGTAACATGCAGTTTCCATTATAAAGAATGCAAGCTCCTGCTTGTGGCAGCCCTTTTTGTAGTGGCAAGAAACTGGAAACTGAAAGGATGCCCATCAATTGGAGATTGGCTGAATAAATTATGGTATATGAATGTTGTGGAATATTATTGTTCTATAAGAAATGACCAGTGGGATGATTTCAGAGAGGCCTGGAGAGACTTGCATGAACTGATGCTGAGTGAAATCAGCAGAACCAGGAGAACATTATACACAGCAACAAGACTATATGATGATCAATTCTGATGGACATGGTTCTCTTCAACAATGATGTGATTCAAACCAGTTCCTATTGTTCAGCGATGAAGATAGTCATATACATCCAGAGAGAGGCCTGAGGGAACTGAGTGTGATCCACAACACAGCATTTTAATGCTTTCTGTGAATATTTCCCTGCATTTTGTTTTCCTTCTTAGGTTGTTATTTTTTTCCTCTCTTTCTAGATCTCATGTTTCTTATGCAGTAAGATAACTATAGATATGTATGCATATATTGGATTTGTCATATAATTTAACATATTTAGCATGTATTAGATTACCTGTCATCTGGGGTGAGGGGTGGGGGGAAGGAGGGGAAAAGCTTGGAACAAAAAAAAGTTTTGCAAAGGTCAATGTAGAAAAATAACTCATATGTTGTGTAAATAAAAAGCTTTTAATAATAAAAAAAAGAATGCAAGCTCCTTAGGGGTAGGGATTGTTTTGCTTTTGCCTTCTGGTCCGAGCACCAAGCAAAGTAACTGTCTTATAGGCTTTGCTTTGTTGAACTGAAAGTAGAAAAAAAGAAGGGAAAAAAAGAAGAAAAGAAAGAAAAGGAAAAGAAAAAAAAGAAAAGAAAGAGTAGAGAAAGGAAAAGAAAACAATCAGAAAGGAGCTTAGCTTAGTTTGGCAAATGTTGTAGAACTAAAGGCTTTCATGAGTAAGAAGGACCAAAAATATAAAACATGGTCTTTATCTTAGGCAGGACTGCACTGATGGGGATTAATGAAGATCTTGGGTGACTTTTAATAAAGCAGATGTTTAAGAACTAACTGAGGAGAAATTAGGGTTCTCTGTGGGATCTCAAATAAATAGGGAGTGATGTTCAGTGTTGAAAACACTAATCTCAACTGGCAGAGAAGAAAGGGACATCTAGATTGGTGCCTAGCCTACCTGAATCTGGATTTTATTATGGATATTCAAGTGAAAGTAGAACACAGAAGCACAAGAGATCCAGCTCTTGAGCCAATCAATGCTGTGTATTAGGAAGCTGATGTTGTGTCTTCCCCAACTCTTCATATTCATGATGCACTCTCTTCTTTCACCATTCAAATTCTCAGGGCCTTCTCCTGCCTAAGTCTGATCTTAGGAAAAGGATCCAATATTTAATATTTCCAAGATCTATGATTTCATTGGTGGGATTACTGCCTCAGTAGATGCAGATCACAATCCAGACTCCTGTTCCCTCTTTAAATTTAGCAATCTTTTAAGAGCTGCCTTGACTATAATTTTAACTAGGATAGGGCAACTGGGGCTTTGCCCAAAGGACATTAAGAGGGTGCTAACAACACTTGGGAACAAATGAGCTTGGTACTTACTGATCATAGATGATTAGTTAAAAATAGAAATACTCCTCTAGCTCTGTAATTATCCTATTTCAGGTAAATTCTTGCCTTGTCTGTCTCCAAAACCTTTTTCCTTCTTAAACAGACCCTAAAGCAGCTGCCTCATGGTATGCCAGAGCTTGCTTCCTCTCTTGAAAAATGATATCTTAGGTGAATTAATCTCCACCCCACATTTGTGCTATGCATAAAAATGTCTAATTGTGTTTCTGATTATAGCCAAAAAATTCATTCCATTGTGCCTAACCTATTAATGAATCTCTCCGCACTTAGGCTAATCCTCAGACAATAGATATATGACCCATCTCTGGTTCTGTACTCAAAATCTATTTAACCTAATAGGATCTACCTATCAATTGTGTAGAACTCTGTCCTCTGTCTCAGCCTCTAATTCCCAGGGTCATCTCAATAGAAAATGACTCATAGAAGGGAGATTTTAGTGGAAGGTCCTAATAATCATTATTTGTACTTTGGTATGAGTTAAAGTCACTGTGAATTTAAGGATTGGGGGTATTGGTATCTTAAGACCTAGCTTGAATTGAGGAATTACAGGCTTGTTCTCTAGTGAAAGTGAAAAGAATTCCAAATGTCAATAAGTACATGGGGAAGACATATTTTAGGCAGAGAGTACTTTTTGGTATGATCGCCTATCATGTAATAATTGCTAGCATTTGTATATGTCTTCAGGACAGCAAGGGGAAACATTGAATGGAACACTGACCCTAGAGATAGGAGGCCCTGAGTTCAAATCTGAGTCCAGATATTTATTAGCCTAGGCAAGTCACTTAACTCAGTTTGCCTCAGTTTCCTCATCTATAAAATGAGCTGAAGAAGGAAATGGCAAACCACTCCAGTATATTTGCTAATAAAACCCCAAATGGAGTCATGGAGAGTTGGATATGGCTGAAACAACTCAATAGAAAAGTATTGTTCCTTTTTTGTTTTTAATCTGTCCTCTTTAAAAAAAATAAAGCTTTTCATTCTCAAAACATGCATAGATCAACCTTGCAAAATCTTGTGTTCCAAATTTTTTTTCCCTCTCTTCCTCTTCTCTCCCCCCCTACATGGCAAGTAATCCAATATAGGTTGAATATGTGCATTCTTCTGTACATATTTCCACAATTATCATGTTGCACAAGAAAAATCAGATCAAAAAAATTTTAAAAATAAGAAAGAAAATGAAATGCAAGCAAACAACAACAAAAAAGTGAAAATACTATGTTTTGATCACAATCAGTTCCCACAGTCCTTTCTCTGGGTACAGATGGCTCTCTTCATCACAAGATCACTGGAACTGGCCTGAATCACCTTGCTGTTGAAAAGAGCCATGTCCATCAGAAATGATCCAATCAGAATTATACAGAATTGTATAATCTTGCTATTGCTGTGTACAATGCTCTCCTGGTTCTATTCACTTCACACAGCATCAGTTCATGTAAGTCTCTCCAGGCCTTCCTGAAATCATCTTGCTGATTGTTTTTTATAGAAAAATAACATTCCATAACATCCATACACCATAACTTATTCAGCCACTCTTCAACTGATGGGCATTCATTCAACTTCCAATTCCTTGCCACTACAAAAAGAGCTGCTACAAACATTTTTGCATATGTGGGTCCTTTTCCCTTTTTTGTGATCTTTTTGGGATACAGGCCCCAGTAGAGATACTGCTGGATCAAATGGTATGTAAAATTTGATAGCCCTTTGGAAATAGTTCCATATTGCTCGCTCCAATGGTTGTATCAGTTCACAACTCCACCAACAATGTATTAGTGTTCCAGTTTTCCCACATCCCTTCCAACATTCATCATCATCTTTTCCTGTAATCTTAGCCAATCTGAGAGATATGTAATGGTATCTCAAAGTTTTCTTAATTTGCATTTCTCTGATCAATTGTCATTTAGAGTATTTTTTCATATGACTAGAAATGATTTTAATTTCTTCACCTGAAAATTGTCTATTCATATCCTTTGACTATTTATCAATTGGAGAATAGCTTGGATTCTTATAAATTTAATTAAGTCAATTCTCTAAATTTAGAAATGAGGTCTTTATCAGAAACCTTGGGTATAAATTTTTTCCCCTCAGCTTACTGCTTCCCTTCTAATCTTGTCTGCATTGGTTTTGCTTGTATAAAAACTTTTTAACTTAATATAATCAAAATTATCATTTTGCATTCCATAATGTACTCTAGTTCTTCTTTGGTCACAAATTCCTTCCTTATCCACAGATCTGAGAGATAGGCTATCTTTTTTCTTATAGTTTGTTTATAGTATCACTCTTTATGTCTAAATCATGAACCCATTTGGGTTAGTGTCTAGTTTCTACCACATTAATTTCCAATTTTCCCAGCAATTTTTATCAAATAATGAGTTCTTATCCCAAAATCTGGGGTCTTTGGGTTTATCAAACACTAGATTAGTATTGTCATTGACTATTGTGTCTTACAAAGAATTTATCCTTAAGGTTTGCAAATTGCCTTATATATGTTATTTCATTTGGTCTTCTCAACAAACTCTTCTATTATTCTCATTTTAGATATGAGAAAAACTGAGGCTGAGAGAGATTATATGATTTGTCTAGGATCCCAAAAGGCACAATTCAGACCAAGGCTTTCCTAAGTCCAAGTGCAGCATTCTATCTATTTTCCCACTTAGCCTTAATATCCCTAACTTGACACTCTTCCAACATGTAAGGCAAATAAAACAAATGTTGATAAAGTGTGTGCTATAAGCTAGACATTACACAAAGCATTGTACTCATGGACATTTCTGACAATATTCTATCTCATGGTCCCATTCATGATGTTAAAATGGCAGGTTTTCCACCATTATTGAATTTTCCTGAGTGATTCAAAGGAAAAATAAATAACACAAGCAGAAGATACTGTAAAATATTTACCAGTGCCCTCCTCGATGAAGACTGTTTTCCCAGAGAAGACCTGGTTTCCAACCTGGATCTCCCCTGGTCGAAAGTAAGGCCCAATCAGCTTGTTGTCCTTGCAAATCTTGGAAAGTATTTCAGTGGGTTTGGATGTGTCCCTCCAGGCATTGTAACCTTCTCTGCAAGTAAGTGGAAAAGGGACATAAAGAGTGAGACCAGGCATCCTAGTTGATTATGACTTCTTGGAACTACTACATTTACTTCTAGAGTCTGTGCTATTTGCTATCTTTATAGGTTTCAGTTATTTATTTATTTTTTTAGTATAACATAAAATACCTTTGGGTCATGTGTATACATAATTCTCTCATGACTGTGGTATTGGATCAATTTAGGGTCAAAGTCAATGCAGATTTCTTGCTATGACTTTTTTTTCTCCTTTCAGGACAGACATTTAGGCCTGCTGGGAAACTCTCTATTTGTCTTTCTCATTTTACTATATCTTTTTTCTCCTGGTCCAATAGAGTGGCAAAATGTTGCCAATGGTTTGAATAAAAACCTCCATCAGTACATTTTAAAGTAATGGTTTCTCTAGCAGCTAAATTTTAAGTTTCACAATTCTTTCCCAGCATTGCTGTTCATTTATGGATTAGTTGGCATCCAACAGCCAACTACCAATTAGATTTCTTTAACAGAAAATGGTGTTCCAAGCAGAGATCAGATACCTTTGCTTCATCATACCACTTTCTAGTAAAGAAATTTAAAATTAAAAAATATGCCAGTTTACACCAGAACTTAAATTGAAGGGGGAATAATTACATAGAATATAAAATAGTTTTAAGAGAGGCACAGTAGTTTTTCTACTCTGGGACAAAGAGAAAAGGGTTCTTGACAGATCTTTTTTAAAATTTCTGTTTATTTAAGAAAAACAGAATAGAAAAAAAGAAAAACAGAAAATGAAAACAAAACAAAATGTAACTGGACATTGTCATGTGTCTAGAAGAACATCAGGGAAAATTCAAAATATATGACATTAAATTATCAGTTGAAGAAAGATTATATAATAGTAGAAGAAATTATATTCATGACGTCCATCATTTCTTTGCTTCCTTGTAGGCTGTTCTTTTGTTTTTTTGCTGTGTACTTTTAAAAATTTTATTCTTTTTTCTTCTTTTCATTCTACCCAATCTTCCCCAGACTATATTTAAGCACAAATATATTTATATATACATATAGAGATATATACAAACACATACACATATGCACATACCTACTATCCCTGCCCCTCACCACATAGGCATTCACACCTACCCACAGACCAATACATATATACATATCTATACACATATATACATAGAACAACATACATACATATGTACATTTACCCAAACATGTATATATACATATATATAATGTATATATATATACACACACATTTACCATATGTAAATATATATTTAAGACAATATTAGTGTGGCTGACAGATATTATAGATTTCTCTCTTAATTGAATCTTTTTTTTTAGGAACAATTGAAAGGTTTTTTAGAGCTCTGCACAGAAAGATGGCTTATTAAGTCAACAAATCAAATATCTTTGGAATGCTCAATCTCCTTGGAGCTAGATTATATAATAATCATCACTACTACTCTTTCCTTCCCTTCATCTCTCCTACCTCAGTCTCAATCATAGCTAGAAGGAACATCACACAGAACCTTGGAGAAAAGCCATCTAATCTTATTGACTAAATGAAGAAACTCAGGCAAAGAGATATTAACTGACCTGCCTGAGGTTAAAACACTAGTATGCATTTTGATTGAATCTTTAAGCAATCAATGATTACTAGCTGTACTTTTTTTCTAATAAATTCTACTTCTGATCCTTGTTATAGTATTTGTGTATATCTCTTCTTTTCCTTTCCCTGCTAATTCTTCCTCTTTGATTCTGCACTATAACTTGTCTTGCTATTACTTAACCTCCCCTAATCCGTGGATCCCTCCCTTGTCTTCTTTCCCCACTCTTTGCTTCCCCCCGACTCAATCCTCCCATTTTTTTCTTTTTTTTTCTTAAAGGTTTTTATTTGCAAAACATATGTATGGGTAATTTTTCAACATTGACTCTTGCAAAGCTTTTTGTTACAAATTTTTTCCCTCTAGTCCCCACCCCTCCCCTGGATGGCGAGAAGTCTACTACATGCTAATTATGTTAAAATACTTGACAAATAGAATATGTGTATACATATTTTTACAGTTATCTTGCTGTGCAAGAAAAGTTGTATTTACAAGAAAAAAATCTGAGAAGGGAAACATAATGCAAGCAAACATCAACAGAGAGCATGAAAATGTTATGTTGTGGTCCACATTTCATATCCCTCTCTCTGGGTGTATATGGCTTTCTTTACTAAACAATTGGAACTGGTTTGAAACAGTTCATTGTTGAAGAGAACCATGTCCATCAGAATTGATCATCCTATAGTCTTGTTGTTGCCATGTATAATGATCTCCTGGTTCTGCTCATTTCGCTCAGCATCAGTTCATGCAAGTCTCTCCAGGCCTCTCTGAAATCATCTTGCTGGTCATTTCTCATAGAACAATAATATTCCATAACATTCATATACCATAATTTATTCAGCCATTCTCCAGTTGATGGGCATCCATTCAGCTTCCAGTTTCTAGCCACTACAAAAAGGGCTGCCACAAACATTTTTGCACATGTGGGTCCCTTTCCTTCCTTTAAAATCTCTTTGGGATATAGGCCCAGTAGAAACACTGCTGGGTCAAAGGGTATGTACAGTTGATAACTTTTTGAGCATAGTTCCAAATTGCTCTCCAGAATGGTTCTATCTGTTCACAGTTCCACCAACAGTGTATCAGTGTCCCAGTTTTCCCACATTCCCTCCAACATTCACCATTATCTTTTCCTGTCATTTTAGCCAATCTGACAGGTGTATAGTGGTACCTCAGAGTTGTCTTAATTTGCATTTCTCTGATCAATAGTGATTTGGAGCATCTTTTCATATGAATAGAAATAGTTTTAATTTCATCATCTGAAAATTGTCTGTTCATATCTTTTGACCATTTATCTATTGGAGAGTGGCTTGAATTCTTATGAGATAATTCTCTATATATTCTAGAGATGAGGCCTTTATCGGAACTCTTAAATGTAAAGATGATTTTCCAATTTATTGCTTCCCTACTATTCTTGTCTGTATTAGTTTTGTTTGTACAAAATCTTTTTAACTTCCCTTTTATTTCTTTATACTCTTTATGGAATATATGTACTGTTGTCTATTTAAGTCATTCCTGATGTGAATAGGTTTTCAGAACTATGAGCGCTTCTGCCCCCTCTACTGTTTCTGTGTCTGCTTCCTCTGAACAACTCTATAACACAATTACTATTTTTACCTTTCTAGGCAATTTTGATTTTTAGAGTCAGATCATACTCAACTTTGCTCCAATCTTTCTTTTGAGCTACCCAATTACTAATGGGAATCTTAAACATATGTTATACATTTCCATGTAAAAACATAAACAATTTGTCCATGTTAAGTTCCTTGGAATTGATCTTTGATATTGGCTCTTATATGTTAAATTTTTATTGAGTTTGGGTTTGGTTGAAAGAAAGTCCTGAAAATGTGCAAGTTCATTTAATGTCCCTTTTTTCCATTCAATATTATTGATAATTTTGCTGCATATGATATTTTTGGCTCCAGGCCTGGTTCTTTTGATTGTCAGTATACATGATTCCAGGACTTGTGGCCTAATTGTAGCTCCAGAATATTTGAATTGTATTTTTTTCCTTGTTTCTTACAAAATTTTCTCTTTGATCTTGGGATTTCAAAATCTGGCAATAATATATATTTTTCACAAAGAATCTCTTTGGGTATATTTCTCAGGGCCTGGTGTTTCTAATCAGCTGAGATTCCTTCAGTCTTCACAGACTCAGATCCCTATTCCCTGAGAGGTGAAAATTTCTATGGTTTTTGCTGAAGCTCCAGTCAAAGCCAGCTCACCTTGGGGTTCTCACATGGTGTTTCTGGGGAGCTAGCCTGCAAGTGTTTTTTACTTCACATTGGTTAATCCCCGGCCTGTGGTCTTTCTTCTGATCTTCGTGGTTTGTACCAGGAGGATCCTGTTCTGCCCCAAGTCTTCTTAATTTTTCATCAGTTATGTTTGCCCTGGGGCACAAATTTGTTCTGTTTGTGGGGAAAATTTTGAGAACTTGATATTTACTGACCTGCTCTACCATCTTCTCAGAATCATATATTGTATATCAGTTACCTTTCTATTTTCCACGTAGGGGAAACCCTAGATGGGAGTTTTGTTTCATGTTCAAAATACATGATATTGGGAAGGATTCTTTTCCACCCAATCTCTGTATTTTGAAAGCTTTTCATATTATGTTGAACATTAAAGGCATTTGGCATAATGATATTTGTTAAATGTTTTAATTGTCCTGCATATTCTGGGCAACACTTCATTCTGTGATTCAGGATAAGTATTGTTTATACATTGAATTTTTAAGGGATGTTTTGAGATCTGTATGTGTAATAATAGGAAATTTCTGTCTGCTAATTAATGAAAAATAGTGATCTTCTGATGTATAATTTTGGCCAGGTATTTATTTAATAGCTTCTCAAATCTTTAGGAATATGTTGCTGTTTCTACCTTTAAAAAAACAATCAACATTGGACAATAGTTTGTCTTTAGTGATAAGTTTCCTAAATTCTCTAGTGGCAAAAATCTTATCTTGAATAGCTATCATGCTCCCTCAGCTTTTTTATAAACATATCCGCAATCTGTTCAGTACTTCTTTCCTGGCATATTATTGGTTGAGTTTTATCTATATCATTATCACCACATCTACTCCTAAATTTTTCTTTTGCCACAAATGCTTTCCTTACCTTGTTCATTCCATGGAAATAAAGAACAATATATTATGAATCTCTAAGTAGAACTCTCAATTTCTTGCAAATTCTTATAAATCACTAATTAAACTTAGAATTTTTATCCCTTTGTTATTTGACCAGAATTTAACCAGCTTTCCAAAGTCAGAGTATAAAGATGGGAAGAAAGGATGCTTATCCAAAAAACCAGACCATGGAATTTTTATATCTGGGCAGAAGCTAAGGAGGGAATTTCATGATACTTCAGACACAGGAATGTCAATGAGTATTTTTTGTTACTTTGTTTACAAATCTGGTGTTGTACTTGCAAGTTCATACCAGTAAGATAGGTCTGGAAGGGTGATTAGTTGGAGCAAAATGGAATACCTAGTATCTATCATCACTCAATGATCATTATTATAGGCCAACCTAAAAGAAAATTCAAAGCTGAAAATAGAATAAACACAGAGAAAAAAAGCCCCACAATTAAAATCAACAGTATAAACACAGGATTAAGAACAACAATTTCAAATGTAAAAAAGATATAAAATTCTTTCTCCATGATCACCTAAGCAAACAATCATCTGAACAGGTAGACATTCTCCACAGAAGTAGCCATAACTAAGGTAAAGTTTCAACCTCACCCCCAAGTTAAGCCTTTTTCTACCTAAGACAGTTGAAACCGTGTACTTTTAGAAGTAGCTAACCTAGTTCACTTGCTTCTAGAACAACTGAATAGTATTTGAAGCTCTGGGTCGGATGGCAGAGCAGAAAGAAAAGACAAGTAAAGGTATACAGATAGTTATGCTCTCTCATATTTCAATCTCTGTCCACATAAAGCCAGGATAGTTTTTGTCACAACCATCATCATTATTGTTGCTGAGTGCCAGTCATTAGTTTATCAAAGCAAAGATTATCTTAAAGAGACACAAGTATATTATTTGCAGATTGTTTTACAGGATCTGTCCATGGTGCTGAAACAAAGATGCCTACCATTCCCACACCTAACCACAACCTTCATTCAACTTCAAAGGACCAGAATTAATTGATTCAAAATCATTAATCCAAGCTTTGTTTGAGAAGTCAATATCATGGGTCTTCAATTTGTTGAACTTTTCCAAGAATTGAATCATTTCATGAGCAAAATCCAACACAACAAAAGCTGTGTTATGGAAATGCAAAAGACTTAAGGTGTATATGTTGGATGGGAATGGAAATATGGAAAGGGAGAGGGAGAAATACTTACATCTCATACTGGCTCTGTAAACCACAGATTGCCCGATGCTTACTGTAGAAACGGTTCTCTAGATCAATTTTGGTCTCTCCAATGAGGTCATCTGACCCAATCATGTCATGGTCATATATGGAAACTGTGAGCAAAGTCTCTTTAGGAAATGTAGCCTGAATCTCAAATGATCTAAGGCCCAAACAGAGAAAATGTCATTATCCAAATGAAATTGATGGTTGGTTACAAAATTACATTTATGTAGGTTTAAAAAGCACTTTTTAAAAATATTGTTAGGTACATAATATGTAATTCTTTTACAGATAGGGAAACAGGTTTAAAGAATTTAAATGACTTGGACAAGATCACACAACCAGCAAATGTCAGACCTATGATTTGAATCTAGGTTTCCTACCTCTTAGTTATAGTATTCATTTTAGTGGACCTTATCAAAATCACTTCTTCAATTAACTATTTATAACAATGGGGCAGCTAGGTGGGAGGTAAAATGAATAGAGGCCTGGGCCTAGAGTGGATTCAAATCTGGCCTTAAACACTTACTAGCTATTCATATAGCTCTGAGCAAGTCACTTAACATTTGCCTGCCTTTGTTTTCTCATCTGAAAAATGGGTTTAATAATAGCACTTACCTTTTAGTATTGTTTTGAGGATAAAGTAAGATAACTATAAAATACTTAACAGAATGTCTGGCACTGAATAGGAACTTTATAAATGTTTTAGTTATTATTATTTGTTGATTCCTATAAATTGGACCATGCAAAAGGCAATATGGAGTAGTGAACAGAAAGTGGGACTTAGAATCAAGAATATTTAGGTTTCAGTCCTGCTTTTGACACATATTGAGTATGAGACTCTCAGCAAGTCAGTGCCCCAGGCACTTTTCAGAGAAAGGGGACAGAATAGTCACCAATCTGCATTGGTAAAGGGAGTTGCCTCTCCAGGAGTTTCCTACACAAAAAGATTAACAAGCCAAGGGAAAAAAAGTAAAATGGAAGGAAGGAAAGAAAGAAAGAAGGAAAGAAGGAAGGAAGGAAGGAAGGAAGGAAGGAAGGAAGGAAGGAAGGAAGGAAGGAAGGAAGGAAGGAAGAAGGAAGGAAGGAAGGAAGGGGGAAGGAGGGAAGGAAGGAAGGGGGAAGAAGGGAAGAAGGAAAAGGGAAGGAAAAGGAAGGAAGGAAGGAAGGAAGGAAGGAAGAGAAGAAAGAGAAGGAAGAAAGGAACAATGGAATGAATAAATGAAAGAAGAAAGGTAGGGAGGAAGGGAAGGAAAAGTGGGAGGGAAAGAAGGAGGAAGAAAGGAAGGAAGGAACAGGAGAGAAGGGAAAGAAGGAAAAAATAAAGGAAGAAAGGAAAAAAAGAATGAAGCAATGAATGAAAGAAAGAAAGAAGGTATGAAGGTAGGGAAGGAGGAAAAAAGGAAGGGAAAGTGGGAGGAAGGGAGGGAAGAAGGAAAGGAAGGAGGGAGGGGAGGAAGGAAGGAAGAAAAGAAGGAGTAAAGGAAGAAAGGAGGAAGGAAGGAAAGAAATAAAATACATAGATCATATTTTGAAAAAAAAATTCTGAGATTTGTTCTTATAAGAATCAAATCAATATTTCCATTCTAAAGGCATTATCCAATGCTAATTTTAAATACATGCATAGTTTTCCTTGCCATTGGGATATTATCTTATTAACCTTCAATGTTGTATGCTCAAAAAATGTAAATTAATATTGCTATTTAACAAAATTGAAAATAATGAGGAAAAATAAAAACAATAAAGTAAAATAGCTTTAAGACTATTTTAAGGGGACTTCTGAGATAATTTAATTCAAGCTATTCCCTTTACAAGGGAGCAAACAGATTTGGATAGGTGAAGTAGTTTACCTAGAGTCCCATATTTGGTGCAGAGCCTAATCTATAAACCAGCACTCCAGATTCTTATTCTAAAGTTCTTTCCACAGTCAGACTGCATGCATATATACTTTCAAATGTAATGGAAATGTTTCTAGATAATCTGGCTGCTTCTTGCTTGTGGCATGCTGTGAGACTTGACCAGGCTGCCACATACACTGCCAGACCTGCTTAGTTCTGACATAGCAATATCCACTTGGAAAGGAATTTAGGATCACAGTATTCCCAAGAGGCCATTATTCTTCCAGAATAGATGATGAAGCAGAAAGATGGGATAGTTTCAGTGATTATATTTGACTTGAGATGACTCTAGCAGGTCAGGGTATTACTGAAGGAAAAACTTAATTTTTCTATCCCTCCAATTCTTGGGCTATTGTCTCCCTTTGGGAAGTAAGATTTAGGACTCCCAAAATAGGGAAGTTAGAAGTAATATTCTATACCCAGCCACAGTAAAATTCCTACAGAATTACTTCCAGCATATCATCACCACCATTATCATCACTACAAGGGCCTTAAACCACCCAGGTAGGGACTTTTATAACAGTGGGATTGCTAAGGAGAATAAGGAAAGACTCAGAAGATATTGTTAAGGATGCAATTGTAGGTGACCTTGTGATACAGAGTTATTGCTGCTTAAACCCTTAGCTTATTTTGTAATTAAAAATCTGTGGAACTTATACCATATCACATTGCATGAGCTCTCTAAAAGATGTACAAAGTATAGGGGAAAATAAAGAAAGCTTCTCAGGTAGCCAGACTTCCTATGTGTAGGTATTCCACAAAGTCTATAGTAATAGAATCCCTTAGGACTGGACTCTTTCTCCCTTAAAATATTGCTTTTAGGTGCTCTCATAGTGAAAGAAAGATTGATGCTCTTCTTAAACCTACTGGTAGTGGCTTCTGTCTCCCTTCTCTCACACACTCAATTTCTCTGCATACAGATAATATTGTGTCTTTAAAATGATAATAATTCACATGTCGACATCTGGTCTCAACACTGGCTCCTTCTGAAATCCAAAGAATATTTAGAGAAATATTTGAAAGGGATTTTCACTACCCAGGCTAAGTACAGTTAATATAGGATTGTGAGTAAATCATGTCCCTTAGAGTTCATCTCCAAGAAAGATTGTAGTTTCAGGAATTAAGATGTTATATTAAAAAAAACAACAGCAATGATTCAGATAGGGAAATTATAAGCAGGTAGACATTTAAAAGGACTTTATACCAATTGAAACTTTTTTTTATATTGGCATGAACTTCCTTGAAAGATAATAAATTCTCCATTATTGGAGTTTGTCAGACAGAGCCCAGAAGAGTATTTATTGGGATTATTTTAGAGAAAATTCAGGTTTCAAAGTATAGTCATACTATATGACCTTTGAGGTTTTTTCTAAATCATGATTATATGAATCTCTAGTTTCATTGGCAATATAATAGTAAAAAAGGGATACCAAAAAGCACTAGAAGGCTTAGGATGAATCCTAGCCCTGTTCCCTATTACCTCTGTGACTTTGGTCAAGTTATTTCCATTTTTTGTTTCTTGATTTCTTTATTTGTAAAGAAGAAGGATTTTGGACTAGAATGTTCTCTAAAGTCCTTTCTAATTCTATAGTTCTCTAAATGCAAGTTCTAATTCTATAGTTCTATAGATGCAACATCAAGGACCACCAATTTCTTACATAACATCCTAGAATGACCCACCAATCATAATTTTGTGACACACAAGTCAAATTACTGGAGCAGTAAAGGGGAAATCTGAAAACAATGAAGGGATTTCATTCTACCTCTTTGCCATGAATATCAGAAATATGATACTATTCACTACAATAATACTACAAAAATTTCTGCCATAAAAACTAGTTAGAATCCACAAAACAATATAACCAAAAATTGTTTGAAGGGTTTAATAAGCCTATACTATCTATTATTTGCAAGTAAGCCTGACTGATATTATCCAATGAATTACAGAAGTTAAAAGTTGAAAAGGGGTTCTCAGTGGCCATCTAGTTCAACTGGTACAGTCAAGCAAGAAGTTTTCTGCTTGAAAACCTCCAAAGAATACTATTGTAGAATACTACTGCTATAAGAAATGATGAATTCAATGATTTTAGAAAATCATGGAAAGACTTGCATGAAATAATGGAGAGTGAAATGAGAAGAAACAAAGAGAACATTGTATATGATAACAATATTGTTTTAAAAATGACCTTGAGTGATTATTTTGTCTATTATAAATATGCAAATTAATTATAAATGACATATGAAGAAAGATGCTATCTGTATCCAGAGAAAGCTGAAAAACAGAAATATATATAGAATAATTTTACATATATATGTATGTACATATACATACATATGTGTTTGTATCTAATGGTAGCCATCTCTAGAGTAGGGGAAAGGGAAGGAAAAAAAAGAAAATTGCATGATGATTTTTGTTGTATATTTGAAAGGAATAGCAAGTTGTACATAGTAGGTTTGAAGTTTTCTGTACAATCATCTTTTTAATAGAAATGTTTGTTTTATTCCATAAATTAAAAATAAAATGTAAGAACAAAACAAAAAATCCTCTAAGGTAAGGGAACTTAGCACCTCTCTCTAGGCAAGCAATTATACTTTTGGACAATTCTAATTATCAGGAAATTTTTCTTTCTATCAAGTTTCTATTAGCCTTTGTAACAATCTGTCCTCTGAGGTCAAATGAATTCATCAACATGACAGTTCTTCAAATATTTTAAGACAACTATTAAGTATTTAAAGGGCCATCATGTGGAGAAAAGATTGAGCTTTTTATGTTTGGAATGGGATGGCTTTAACATTCCTGTAAAGACAGAAGCACCAATAGTAAAATATGTGCTGATGCTCACTTGCTCATTCCTACCAAGTAAGATCAATGGCAGAATCCACCATAGGATCTTTGCTATAGGGAAACTACAAATACTTAAGTATTAATAAAGATGGCTCCCCAGATCACATTCCATCTTTATTGCTGAGGTACTCTGTGATATAGAAAAGTCTGCTTTATTTCTGTTTGCTTCGTTTCCATACTGTAAAATGGAAAAAAATAAAGCTGATCTAATTCATGGGGCTGTGGTAGGAAAAAAAGCTAATAAAAAGTGACTGCAGAGCACTTGTAAAATATTAAGTGCTCATTACATCAATATTAAGTAATGGTAAAGGTCATTCCTTGATGCAGAGAAACCATGAGAAGTTACCCTGACATTGTGCCCATTGTATTTTTAATCATTCTCATTAATCTGAATGGGCCAAATCATTTATTGCTTAATTTTCTCTGGAATTATATAATATGAGGACCTGATAGGAGATCAAATGTCAGAAAGCCCAAGGCTCTAAACAACAAGGAAAGGCATTTAAATAAGAGCTGACAACACAAAGGAGTGTGATCAGCATTTTTAGTTATGAAAGAAAAAGCACTAAATATATCCAAAGTACATCTCTATTTACTTTTTCAATGACCCACAATTTCACTGATGAGGATATATTCTTTCCATTGTTGTACAACAAAGCCTTCTGATGGTTTAGTGCAGCCAACTTAGTGATAAGGCTCTCCAAACTTAGTTAAGCTTATCCTTGAAAGTGGGCTACATTAGGACTTGGGCAACATTAGTACAGTGGAAATAATCCTGGCTTTGGAATCTATAGGCCTGGGTTTAAATCGCATCTCTGTGATTTACTGTTTGTATGATTCTGGGCAAATTCCGTATTTATGTAGGTCTTAGTAAGGACTATAAAATAAGAACAGACTAGACAAGGGACTTTTGATTTGAATTCCCTTCTAAAGCCAAATCTCTATTGCATTTAACATGCAACCTATAATAAGCAAAGTGCAAAGAACTAAAAGAGAAAGAGAAAGGAGAGGGACAGGGAGATATTATATATATATGTGTGTATATATTATATGTGTGTATAGATATCTATACATATCTATCTATACATACATATGTATGTGTGTATGTATATGTATATATTATATACATACATATGAATATACTATATAAAAGGAACTTAGAAAATCTTGGGAAACATTTGCTCTATAATGGTGAGAGATACACAGAAGAAACCATCCAAAAGAAATGGGGATTTTCAGTATTTCACAGATTTCAGTATTTCACAGATATATTCAGATAGATTATCTAAAAGTTTATTAAAGATCAACAAATAATCTGTCATATTATTTGAATATATTCACTCTTTTCTAATATATATGTATATATGTGTGTATGCACACACAGACAAATATATATCTATTTAAAATTAATAGTTGAATTGTGGATGACATACTGTTAGCATATTCACAAACAAGTCCCGATCACTCCAAATTCTCCAATAAAGAAATGTACTGGAGGTAGGATAGAAGACTTGTATTCCAATACTGAGTAGTCAACAAACAAATAAAATCTAGTGATTACTTGAGTAAATCACTTTCCTGTTCTGGACATCAATTTCTCCTGTCAAATAAAGAAGTTACTCTAGTGCTGAAAGAATATTTCTTTCAGCTCTGTTATTCTCAAACTCTATACATACAAGTATGCCCCATATTAGCAATGTGAAACCTAACAAAGACAAACTTAGAACACATGGGGAAGTCAAAAGAGAGTCACTGACCTTCCAAATACTGGATTAAGTTGTTTGGGAATGTATTTGTCCCGGTCCTTAATTTCAGTTTTGCCAAGAGTTAATACAATATAGGGATCAGATTTACCATCTGGATCAGCTGGACTGAGGTTAAATGCCTGGGGAAAAAAAACATCTTTTTATTTACCTTCTAATTTTCTATTAGAGTGCTTTGTAGCTCCCATGTCTTTTTTATTTCTCTGGAGTCCATTTTCAATGGGATTAGCAGAAATTCCCACTCTCTTAACCATACATCTAATCAGATTAAAGTTTCAATTGGGAGGCTCAGTAATTTTTTGTTTATAGTTACTGATATTGGGGAGAGCCCCAGCTGGCATTGTGATAGGTTACAGGGACTAAAGCTTAGATTGAGTGGTAGGGAATCAAATGAAAGTACCAACAAGAGCATCACAAAATACTTCAATCAGTACCTGGCATTTTACCATCCTATTTTTCATATCTGAAACCCCTTTCCCATGTAAACCTTCTTATCTAAATGCTATCCTTCAAGACTCTCTTCAAGAAATAGTTCTTCCTTTCAGGCTTTGTCATGCAACTATTCACAAAAATTCCTCCATGGCCAAAGAAATGGGTAACTTTCAAAACTTGAGAATGTCAGCACCAGCAGGGAGGGATCCATAGAGGTTATTTTGTTCAACTGAGCAGAAATGTTCTCTACAGTATGACCAATAATTTTCATTTGAAACTTTTAGGTGGCACAGTAGAGAGAGAGTTGGACTTGGAATTAAGATCAATAGTCCAAATCATAGCTCATAGTAGATATTTAAATTTTTATCAACTGATACTATGTTGTGTTGGGCAAGCCACTAATCTCGTTTACCCTCAGTTTCCTCATCTGTAAAATAGTAACAGAACATATCTTACAGATCTGTAAGGATCAAGTGAGGTGACATATGAAAAGTGCTTTGAACACTTTAAAGAGATTTATAAATGCTAGTCATTATGATAATTAGGTAGTAGGATGGTGCCCTAGCTGGAGAACTTGAAACCATAAACAGATGAGTTCGGTCCTGCTTCAAATACTTATTATCTGGGAATCATGGACAAGTCACTTAACTACAGTCTGCTTCCCTTTCCTATTTATAAAACAGGAATATTATAATGCTCAGGGAGAAACTGAGGCAGTATCACACATTGGAAATGAAATAATACTTTATTGATGTTAATTGAGAGTTCAGAATCCATAGGTATGTATCAGGACTGCTGGGACTCATGGCTGAAAGCACACAGTCCATTGTGAGTTTAGACTGACAGACATGCCCATTGGTGGGGATCACGATTTTTAGTCTCCACACCTCAGGGAGACAAAGAACTCATGGGAACAGCTGAGCACATCTGGTGTCCAAGGAAACTATAAATTCAGTTCTGACAAGTAAGGGTAAGGAAGGAAGAGTACTAAGACTATAAATTCAGTTCTGGCAGGTAGGGAGTAAAGGATGCCTGAGACAGAAACTGGGAAAGGAAGACAGTAAGTCTGAAGCCAAAAGATAAGGGGTATGTCGAGGCTGACCATCTGGAGGTTTTATGACTCCTTTGGAATGTGAGTCCAATTATTTCTGATGGTCAGGAAGTGGGGGTTGCTATTTTTGGGCAGAACAATTAAGGAAAACTGAAACAGCAACTGAGGGAAACTGAGACAGGGGAACTGTGGCACAACAATATTAACCAAACCTGTCTCAGGGCTGTTGTGAGGATCAGATAACATATGTAAAATCTATAAATGTTAGCTGTAAAATAATTGTAAATAATAACTTAATTGAAGGTTCACTGTTGTCCAAGGCAGTCCATCATACTTCTGGATAGCTCTAATTGTTAATTGTCTAATTCTTGATTTCAAGACTAAACCTGCCACTGAAATTTTATAATAATAGCTAACACCTAGTGCTTTAAGGTATGAAAAATGTTTTACAAATATTATCTCAGTTTATCCTCACAAAAACTTTGAGGTAAGTGTGATTAATATTCTATTTTACAGATGGGAAACTATAGCCAACAGTAATTAAGTAACTTGCCCAGATTTCTCAGCTAGTAATTATTTGAGGCAGAATTTAAACTGAGGTTTTTATAAGTCAGGAGTCCAGTAGTCTACCCACAGTACCACCGACCTGCATCAGGCATCTATTGCTCCCAATTCTTGCCTCTGGGGCCCAGCATAACAAGTATAAACCCTCTTCCATTTAGGAATCCTTTAAAAACTTGGCAATTACATTGCCTTTAAATTTCCTCTTCCCCAGAATAAACATACCTAGTTCCTTTAAATAAGTCTGACAGGCAGCCTAGCCCCCAGAGGCCTCTAACTCCTTAGAATTCCTGCATTGTCTATTATTGGAATCATTCATTTGTCATTTACAATTTGGAATCGAAGTATCTTCAGTTATCTTTTTTTTTTTCTGGGTTTCTTGGTTGTTCTACTGTATTATCAGTTTAGAGGCAGGGACAGCATAGCTTTGAACATGGTGCCTTTCACATAATCAGCCATTAATAAACAGTGATAATGATCCTAAGGTCAAAGATGCAGAAGTGGGAAGGACCTTAGGGGTCATCTAGTATAATCTCTTCCTTTTGCAAATGAGGAAACTGCTGTCCAAAAGAAGACTTTGTGAAAGATACAAAATAAGTAATTGTGAGAATGCCTAGAATCAGGCTAGCAAATGGCAGAGCTGGACCTATCTCTAATTCAGGCCTTGGGACATCCAGCCAATGTTTTGCACTACATTTTATTCCATAAAACACCTATACATGTTAATTATTCCCATTACAATTATAATATTAAAACAAAATATGAAGAAAAATTGAGTCACATAGCAATTTTTTTTTGGAAAAAAATAGTTACATAACTGTTTTTTTTCTTTTGGAAGAAAATCCAATAAGGAATGAATAACAGTAATAATTTCATCAAAGTAAATGACAACAAAGAGACAACATACTAAAACTTTTAAGATATAGTAAAAAAATCCAGTCAGGAGATATATATATATATATATATATATATATATATGCACACACATATGTATATTTTAAAAATAGTCATAATATATATATATATGTATATATATATATAATGACTATTTTTAAAACCCCAGAATTTCTGAGTTGAAAGGACTATCAGAAGCTATATTATCCAACTTGTGCCTGTTTGAAAATAATAGCTAAAGTTTACATAGTACTTTAAAGTTTGCAAAGGATCTTCCATGTATTATCTACAACTTTATAAGATAGGTGGTAATATCTCCATTTTATAGATGAAGACAGGGACTATATCTGATACATAGTATTTCCCATAGCAGAGCTCAATTGCTATTTTCCCATTAATTATATACTCATCATAGTTCCCAAAATGTGATCTGGGATGTAGGGGATAGAGAGTATTTTTCATCCTGTAAAATACCTGTTTTATGAAGGACTTTGAGAGAAACTGAGAGATGCTAAGTAACTAGGATCATACAACTTGTAACTGTATGAGACAGGATTTGAACACAAGTTTCAGGACTTGTGAATAGAAGGTTCAGCCTCTATTCAATCTACCATCAACCTCAATCATCTCTGTAATATTGCTTATTAATAATCACAATGGTAAAAAAAAGAAATGGGTTCAGTTCAATAGCAAAGAATGATCTATTTTTGATTTTGAATACAACAACAAAAGAAGAGGTGTGACCCCAGTAGGATTATTTTCCTGCAGAGATGGAATGTATCAAGACATTGGTCATGGTAATTATGGGGTTGTGATCACCATTACATTATGGAGTCAGAAATGTCTGTCTATAAACAGAGTAGATTGCCCAAGATTTGACTTCTTTTTTACAGTCAGGTAGACTTTGATAAAGAAACCTGCAGTAACAGGTTTTTTTTTTTTTTTGTAACAGGTATTTTACAGGATGAAAAATACTGTCCATCTCAGACATTCCAGATCACATAGGGAATATGATGATCAAATAATTAATGGGAAAACAGCTATTGAGCTCTGCTATAGGAAAAACTATGAATCAAATATAGTCCCTAGCCTCAGTTTCAGCAAGAAAAGAGCTTGTGGAAGGATATTTAACACTAATAAATACAAAATGAGAGATCCCGAAAAGTGAATAAGAGGTCAGGTGAAAAAAGGGTTGGGTTGGAGTTGTCAAAGGAAGCTTCTTGGAAGAGAAGCAGACACATGGATTTTTCATTTTTACTCATCATCTCCTGTTCTCAGTTTCTATTCCTTCAACTCTGGATCATGTCTTCCTGCCTCTCATTCAACAATACATACTATAAAAGCCCTAGACATTTCATTGCCTTCCTCTGTTAGCCAGCCAGGGCACCTCAGTGGGTAGAATGAGAAGACCAGAGAATGTACTAGTGTTATAGAACCATCCCTTGACCCTACTTTCAAAGTCAGTTTTTATGGAAAGCCAGTGAAATACCAATCTTTGAAGACCCAACTCCAATACATTTCAGGGGTAGTAAAGAAGATTGACTTACAGCAACAATATACACCCTGATCAGGACTTTGATAGAGTGGTTTGGCGGAATACTCTGCTGGATTCGAAGCTGTCCTCCATCCTCTAGACTGGGATCTTCTGGACTTTTGTAAATGCAGAAGGAGCCCTGTAAACACATAATGATAGTTTAGTGAATAAATAATGTTAATAGATAGCATTAGTAACAATATTAATAGGTAGGCACTTAAAGTTTGCTAAGTACTATCATCTCATTTGATCATTATAACAACTCTGATTTGGGTGTCATTATTACCTCCATTTTCCAGAAAAAACTGAGGCACAAGTAGAAATTATATAATTTGCCAGGAATCACATAGTAGTGCCTGAGACAAGTTTTAAATTCATGTGCCCCGATATCAAAATGGACACTCTTTCTTATATGCCATTTTGCCCCCTAAGAAATATCTATACAATAAAATATTTCATGTTTAAATGTTGCTTTAAGCCCTTTTCTAAACAATGACCTTGTGAGATAGGTAGTGCAAGTATTTTTAATTTCATTTTACAGCTGAGGAAGATAAAGCTATGAAAGGTTGAGTGACTTGCTCATAATCACACAGCTAATCAACATCTGTGACAAGATTCAAGGCCAGGGTCTTCTCTTTCCGTGTCTAGTGCTCTAGTCTCTATGCTACAATGGCTCCCAAATATAAAAGACAACAAATATGATTAAGTGGTGGTTGATTTGTACACCTGATTTATTCAGAGAACTTAAGGAAGTCCTTCCAGTATTTTGAAAGGTCCCTTATGAAAAATTTATGGACAAATCATAGACAAGAATTGGGATGGGATAAAACAGGATAGAAAGCTGTGAAATGGCTAAGATTTGCATGAATAGAAAGAATACCCATATTAATAAGACCATA
>JAJPUD010008523.1:44524-87861 GCA_023553655.1 Myrmecobius fasciatus | reverse complement strand
ACTTCAACACTTCCTAGTTGTGGGACCCTCGGCAAGTCACTTAACTCCAATTACCTCTGCAAAAAAAAAGAGAGAAAGAAAAAAGAAATTGGGGATTAATTAGCTTGGGGAAGAGAAGAAGAAGTATAGCAGACTTCAGGTATTGTTGTGTTTATTCTAGGAGGCAGAATTGGGGGCAAGGAAGGATGGATTGCTGAGGCATATCTAGGCTGATTGAAAAGAAAGCCTTTCTAATAACCAGATATCCAAAAGTGCTTCTGAAAACAACTCCTTGATTGAGGTCTGGATGACCACCTATGGATGTTACATAGTGTGGATGAGACACAGATGGCCTTCCTTCTAACTCTGAGATCCTGTGACCTTGTGAGCAGAACAGAACAGAAAAGCCAATTAGTTCTTGTGGACATTTTGTCTATTAAATTAAAAAAAGAAATACTTACAAATATGCTTAATTCATTTTTTTGTTGATTTCAAGTACATATTGTTTTTTTTAATAGAAAAAGAAGAAACTGACATAGAAGCCATCCTTTTCACTAACCTGAAAAGTATCCAGGTGCTTCCCATTGTAGGAAACCTGGTTATTGTTTCATCTATCTCAGACTTGTAGCATAGTCCCTGTTTTCTTCATTAAATTCTCTAGGTTCCTATTTTTGTTTTTATACCCCATTTCCTGGACTATTCTCTACCTTTGTACATTAAATCTGCCGTCCTGCCTATTCTACACACTTTCTACAATACAGCGTCATATACTAAGAAGACAGAGAGATGGTGCAATGGATAGAATGTTGGACTTAGAATTAGAAGGGGCAGCTAGGTGGCGCAGTGGATAGAGCACCAGCCCTGAAGTCAAGAGGACCTGAGTTCAAATTTGGTCTCAGACACTTAATATTCCCTAGCTGTGTGACCCTGGGCAAGTCACTTAACCTCAATTGTGTCAGCAAAAAGCCAAAAAAGAATTAGATCTGATCCTCAAATACTGTGTGCCCAGCACAAATTACTTACTATGCTTCAATTACCTCATTTGTAAAATGGGGATAGCAACATCTGAACCCCAGGTTTGTGGGGAGGAATTGAAATAAAACATGTAAAGTATTTTATAAATCTTCAGGTATTAATTATATAAATGTTGGATATTATTAATCATTTGCCTACATTTGCAATTTTATCTGTAGGGAAAACATGTTGTCTCCATTATTAAAGATTATTTTCATTCTCATTAAGCTGCCATTTCCTCTCTTTGTCATCAGTTGCTCTGTGCCCCCCACTTCATATTTTCCCCCAATAATTACTCTTTACTAGCTACCAGTTCTATAACTAAATTTTTCTCCTCTCAGCCTAGGTATCTCTTCCCTGCACTTTCTTTACCCACTTTATACTCCCATTAAGGGATACAGAGAACACATTTTCAAATATATTTTGATTTTAAGTATTTCAAATACTTAGGGTCTTACATTTCCATTTTAATGAAGACCTCACCTGCCTCTCCTCCATGAGCTCTAGTGAGAACGTAACCACATAATTCTTCTTCCTCTTCTAGGAAGGGGCAGTTGTATGACCCACAATATGTAAATACGATTTGTATAAGGATCAGTTAAAAAACTAGAGATATGTTGAAGTCTGGAGAAAGGTAGACAGTCACAAACTTCAACTATTTGAATAAAAAGTGATCGGATCTCTATATAATAACTACTTGTATTATTAATAATTGCTGCTTGAAAACCTGACAAAAACCTGCTTTGAATGCAACATTGCTTTAAGCTGATTTCTATTTTATTATTTATTTCAATGTTTATATATTTCTGAAAACTATTAATCCATCATAGTAAATGTTTGCTACTCAATATTTTAATATTATTTAATATAATTAGGAAACATTTCTGATATACATTTCCTTATTATATTGTCATATTGACTATTTTATTGGAACTTAATAAGACCAAAATAATAATGCTTGGTTTACAAATGGATTTAGGGACTTCTTACAATATTCTATGACACATGCCCTTTTATAAATTTTCAGTTCTAATGTGAGGAACCACTAGATTAGATGAGCTCCAAAGAACCTTCCAGGTCTAAACCTTTGAAACCTCAGAATTAATGCTGTCCCAAATATAGTGGGTACAAAGGAGATGGTTGATATTAAAATAAAGATTAGAAGTTTCCTTTCAATGGAGATGTTTAAATGGAATCTTCATTGGAGATATTTTAAAGGTGATTCCTCCTTTAAGGATGGGTTGGATTAGGTGACATCTAAAATGCTGTGATTATATGAAACAAGGGTAAATTAAATTGATGCAAATTGAGTGTGAAGATAACATCCGGGAATTTGCCTTAAACTAGCCATTTCTAGAGTAATAGAATGAACTTAGTGGATTTTCTTGGTTCTTTATTCTTCTCTATACCAGGAGGGCATCATTCCTTGCTTTTGGGATTGCTGAAACTGTTTGGGATTGCTGAAGTTTTTACTGTGGCAGAAATTTCTTCAGGTAAGCTGGTGATGAAATTTCATGGAAGAAGCAAGTTAGAAGTAACCAGAAGGCAAGCTTTTGTATTTGCAGGGTGGCCTGAATGAATATCTGAGCTCTGGGAACAACAAAGGCACACACCTTTGATAAGTCCTTCCCAGTAGCTTGCCCTCCGTCCTTGCCAGGACCAGTCTAGTTTGTTTAGGGGAGGGAGACTGAGTATGTTTCCAGGAACTGGGTAGCTAAGGCTGGGGATCACCCTGACCTTGGTTATCTCCTTTTCCCCCAGAAATTTCTTCTCTACTTGCGGAAGAAAAATATGTGATCTCAAAGATAGGGGGAAATGTCACCCTCTTTTGTCGGGCAGACTTCCAATTAGAAAGTCTCAGTGTCTCTTGGTACCACCTCAATCAGCATGGACTACACACTATGGTATTTAGTTATTCTTTTGAAGATGGGCTCACAGAGAACCAGGATGTGGAGTACCAGAAACGTACCTTGTTCACCATCAGGCCAAAGGAGGTAGTGCTGACTTTGAGAAATGTGAAACTGCAAGACAGTGGGACATACAAATGTATCCTGAAAGATAACCAACATTCAGTAGAGAGAGATATGATTCTCCAAGTGACAGGTAAATTGATTATGGCTTTCTTCCTTCTCTATCCTGAGAAGTCTTCCTCAGACAGTGTTAAAAGCACAGCACTCTTCAAAAACTTTCAAAGTCTCCCTATTACTCTAATTTCTTTGGCATTCAAGGTTCTCTCCAATCTAGTTTTCTAACTTTTCAGAATTCCAGCCTCATATCCAGTTTCTTATCCTCCCACCCCTTCCATTTTGAATTCTACTGATTTTCTACTAAAAATGTCATTTAATTCCTACTGCCATACTTTTGCTTATTCTCATCAGTACTTTCTCCTCCTGTTCACAGACCCATCTCTAATCCTTCTTACTCCATCTTAAGAGATGCTGTAACCATCAATGCTCATGTTTTACTCTGGATTTTTATAATGCTTATTATCTATTATGCTCCCATTTGGTATGTCATATCTAATAATATCTTGTATGAAATTGTTCTCAACCATTAATTTACGTTACATTTTAAATTAATGTTTTCTTTGTGTTTTGTACCTCTCCTCTGAAAACAGGAACTGTTTTAAAATGCTTAGTATCTCTGGTAGTGCCTATATCAATAAAGGACAAATAGCAGACACCAAAATAAATATTTGATTGATACAATTCTATCAAGAATAGATAGGACCCTAGATTTTAGGGAGCTTAGAGTCTAACAGAGGACACAACAGATAACAGCATTACTGATGGATGTATATATTCAATTCATCTGAACAAATATTTTTGCTATAATCAAAAGTAAGAGTTGAGGAGAGAGTAACCATCTCTCTTGGAGACCATCTTTTGCAATTTATAACTGACCAGGAATCCCCTTTATCATATCCCAAACAAGTGGTATCTAGACTTAGCTTGGAGCCCTTCACTGAGAGGGAACCAGTTGCTTTCTGAGACCACCCATTCCACCTTGGGATAGCTGTAATTGTTTTTTGTTGTTTATGTTTTTTCTCAATAGTATTTTATTTTTCCAAATACATGTAAAGATAGTTTTCAACATTCATTTTTGTAAGATTTTATGTTCCAAATTTTTTCTCCCTCTTTTCCCTCCCCAAGATAGTAAGCAATAAGTTATACATGTACAATCCTTTTAAACACATTTCCATATCTGTCATGCTGTATAAGAAAATCAAAACAAAAGGGAAAAACCATGAGAAAAAAAAGCAAAAAAAATACTGTTTCAATACACATTCAGTCTCCATAGTTCTCTCTCTGGATGTGGATAGCATTTTCCATCTCAAGTCTATTGGAATTGTCTTGGATCACTATATTGCTGAGAAGAGCTAAGTCTTTCATAGTTGATCACATAATCTTATTGATACTGTGTAAAATGTTCTCTTGGTGCTGCTTAATTCACTCAACAGCTGTTAATTGTTAAGAAATTTCTCCTGATGTCAATTCTAGACTTATTCTCAGCAATTTCCAATTATTTGCTCCTCATTCTCTCTGGGACCAAATGGAACAAATTTAATCCAAACAAACTTTGATAAACTTAAAGACTGCTATCATGTCCCTACCTAAGTCTTATCTAGGCCAAATATTTTGAGTTCCTTTTAAGTTCCTTTGGAAATTTCCTATCATTTTCTCACGGTATCCTAGTCATCTTCTTCTCAACACATTTATTAAAATTTGCCCTGTTTTGAAAATACCAAGATATAACATAGGTCCTATGGGGGGAATGCTCAAATACAGAATCTATGCATTATTATACAATGGGAATCTATTAAAGGTTAAAGATTAAAGAAAAATGCATTAGTCTGCTGTATTTATTTAGTCTTCTAGTCCCAAGATTAATTACCATTTAATTAAGATTTTTTGTTTTAATCAGGGTTTCTAAAATGAAAACAAACCTTAATTTCACAAGTATTTTTTTGAGTTTTCTCAGATCTCTCATTTCATATTAGGAAATGGCTCAGTAAATTCAATTAGCCTTACCAATAAAAGAATAAATAGAAACAAACCCTGAATCTAGTGCTGTGAGGAAAATAAGAGTCAATGTGAATTTTTATTATTACTTGTAATGGCAGTTCCAATGTGCTATTTCTGGCAAGGAAAAAGAAAACTCCTCCTCAATCTTGCATTTTGATCTGAAAGTTCAAGGAGAAGAGAAAATTAAGAAAAGAGAGAAAAGAGTATCTGAGAATCAGCCCAATATCTGCCTCGACAATCAATGAGGGGTCATCAGCCTTCAGATGCCTGCATCAAGTTCCATATTATAATTTATTTCATCAAAATGATAGGGTAAAACTCATCAAACTGCTCCCCTTGCATATTATTGTTTTTCCTAAAAAGATAAGGGAATACCAAAGCTGGTATCTTCATTCTTGGGGAAATATTAGCAATCACAATGTACACTCTAGATCTGAAATGGACCTTAGAGACCATCTTAAAGTCCAACTTCCTCAATTTACAGAAAAGGAAGCTGTCTCTGGAAGGTTAAATAACTTCCCCAAGGTGGTATTGTTAGTAAAAGGTCACTATTCAGAGTCTTTTAACACCCAAGATTTCAAAAATCCTACTCAAATAAGTCAGGTATTATCCACATCCACAAATAAGGAAGTGAAAATCCAAGAGAGGTCAAAGCCATAATGCTATCCATGTAGCTGCTAGTTTGTAGCAGAGCTAGGACTAGACTTCAGGCCTGGGCTCTTTTTTTTTTTTTTTTTTTTTTTTACTGCTAGTGCTGCTTCGCTGTATTTTTGCATTCAGGAATAAATTGTTTAATTTATCATACATATATATACATATACATATATATATAAATAATTAAGGAATAAATAATGGCAGTGACTGTATTTCTTCACCTTGCAGCCCCCAAAGAAGATGATGACTCAGTGGTTATTTATACAATGGTGGGGTTCATCTTGGCAGGCCTGGTGGTGTGGATGATTTCCTTCAGCATTTTATGTAAAAGGGGAGACCTGCAATGTCCCAGA
Source organism: Myrmecobius fasciatus (assembly GCA_023553655.1). NCBI lineage: Eukaryota > Metazoa > Chordata > Mammalia > Dasyuromorphia > Myrmecobiidae > Myrmecobius > Myrmecobius fasciatus. Next base: position 81,836 of record JAJPUD010008523.1, on the reverse strand, counting down.
AACTGGAACCAGGAAATATGACATGAATATGGGACTGGTGACAAATGGACCTGTTTGGTGACTCAGTACTCTAATATCCCTACTCTTTCACTATACAGGTCTGCATCAGACCTAAGGCAAAAATATGAAAGGAATGGTTTGCCCTAAATGGTATCAGCTGTCTGTTTTGTATTGGTTCCCCCTCTCCCTTCCATTGTGTCCAAGACCTTATTTCCTGACAAAACATACTATTAATATATATATATATATTTTTTTTTGCTGAGGCAATCGAGGTTAAGTGACTTGCCCAGGGTCATGTTAAGTGTCTGAGACCAGATTTGAACTCAGGTTGTCCTGACTTCAGGGCTGATGCTCTATCCACTGCACCACCTAGCTGCCCTGAAAAAAATATTTTTCTAAAATTCTTCCTTTCGAAAGGAAAGGGCCCCCACATGTGCAAGAATGTTTGTGGCAGCCCTTTTTGTAGTGGCTAGAAACTGGAAACTGAAGGGATGCCCATCAATTGGAGAGTGGCTGAATAAATTATGGTGTATGAATGTTATGGAATATTATTGTTCTGTAAGAAACGACCAGCAGGATGATTTCAGAGAGGCCTGGAGAGACTTACATGGACTGATGCTGAGTGAAATGAGCAGAACCAGGAGATCATTATACACGGCAACAACAATACTATATGACGATAAATTCTGATCGACATGGCTCTCTTCAACAATGAAATGCTTCAAACCACTTCCAATTGTTCACTGAAGAAAGCCATATACACCCAGAGAGAGGGATGTGAAATGTGGACCACAACATAACATTTTCATGCTCTCAATTGATGTTTGCTTACATTGTGTTTCCTTTATCTGATATGTCTTTTGTGTAGATAAAATTTTTCTTGCACAACAATGATAAGTTTGGAAATATGTACACATATATTCGATTTGTCAAGTATTTCAACATATTAACATGTAGTGGATATCCTGCCATCTAGGGGAGGGGTGGGGAGTTGGGGGGAAAAATTTGTAACAGAAAGCTATGTAAGAGTTACTGTTGAAGAATTACCCACACATATGTCATGCAAATAAAATAAAATTAAATAAAAAAAGAAAATTGAGTTAAAAAAATAAATAAAATAAAATTCTTCCTTTCTTTTCTTTCTTCTACTCTGTCTCCTTGAGAAAGTAAGCAATTTGGCATCGATTATAGATGTACAGTCATGTAAAATATATTTTCATGTTAATTATATTGCAAAAGAAAGCAAGAAAAAACAATAAAAAGAAAGTAAAATAAAATATGCTTCAATTTTCATTCAGACTTCAACAGTTCTTTTATTGGAAATGAATATCATTTTTCATACAAGTCCTTTGCATTTTCCTTGGGTCATTGTATTGCTAAGAATTGCATTCATCATTGATTATAGTACATTATTACTTTTATTTTATTCAATGTTCTCCTAGTTCTGCTTATTTCATTTTGCATCAGTTCATATAAATTCATCCTGCTTGGCACTCCACATAGCACAATAATATTTCATCACAAACATATGCAATAACTTGGTCAGTCATTCCCTAGTTGATAGGTTTCCCTTCAGTTTCCAATTCTTGGCTACCACAATAAGAGCTACGATTTGTATTTTTGTACATATAGATCCTTTTCTTTTTTTTTAATCCCTGGGATATAGATCTGATATCTATAATATCTAATAATAATAATAATCTAATATTGCTGGGTCAGAGGGTATGCACAGTTTTATAGTCCATTGAGCATAGTTCCAATTGCTCTCTAGGATGGTTGGATCAGTTTACAATTCTACCAACAGTGCATTAATATGCCAATTTTTCCACATCCCTTCCAACATCTGTCATGTTCCTTTTCTGTCATATTAGACATATGATTGTATGAAGTGGTACTTCAGAGCTGTTTTAATTTACATTTTTCTTTTTTAACGTAATATTTTTTCTAATTACATGTAAAGCCCAATTTTAACATTCATTTTAATATTTGGGCTCCAAATTTTTTCTCCCCTCCCTAATATGGTATGTATTTGATATAGATTATATATGTTCAATTATGTAAAACATATTTCCATATCAATCACATTGTAAAAGAAGAAACAGATGAAAGGAAAAAGAACATGAAAAAATAAAGTGAAAATAGTATTTTTCAATCTACATTCAGAGTCTATCAGTTCCTTCTCTGGATATGAATAGCATTTTTCATCATGAGTCCTATGGAATTGTCTTGGATCATTGTATTCCTAGGAATAGCTAAGTTATTCATGGTGATCATCACATGATATTACTGTTCTCCTGGTTCTGTTCACTTCGTTTTGTATTAGTTTATATGTCTTTCTAGGTTTTTCTAAAAACATCCTGCTCATCACTTCTTACAACACAATAGTATTCTATCATAAACATATATCACAATATGTTCAGTCATTCCCTAATTGTCGGGAATCTTCTCAATTTCCAATTATTTGTCACTACAAAAAGAGCTGCTATAGATTTATGTAAAACTAGATCCTTACCCCCATTTTTAATTTCTTTGGGATATGGACCCTAGTAGTGTATTACTGGATCAAAGGTTACGTACAATTTTATAACTCTTTGAATGTAGTTCCAAATTGCTCTCCAGAATGGTTGAACCTGTTCATAACTCTACCAACTGTGCATTTGTGTCTCAATTTTTCCTACATCCCCTCCAATATTTATCACTTTCTTTATCTGTTATATTAGTCAATTTGATAGGTATGAAGGAGAACCTCAGAGTTGGTTTAATTTGCATCTCTAATCAATAGTGATTTAGAGCATTTTTTCCTATGACTAGAGTAGGTTTGATTACATCTTATGAAAATTGCCTGTTCATATCCTTTGACAATTGAAGAATTACTCATTCTTATAAGCTTAACTCAGTTCTCTGTATATTTGAGAAATGAGGCCTGTATCAGAGAAACTTGCTGTAAAATTTCCCTCCAGTTTTCTCATTCCTTCTAATCTCGACTGCATTGGTTTTGTTTGTGCAAATTTAAAATATTTAATGTAATTAAATGTAATGTAATTAGAATTATCCATTTAATATCCTATAATGTTCTCTTTTTGTTTAGTCATAAATTCTTTCCTTATCCTTAGATCTGATAGGTAAAATTTTCTATGTTCCTTAGGGGATTGTTTGTATGATAAACCCCATGCAGTAAAAAGGCTTTTACCCCTTCTGACAGAATTTTAAATCTGAGCAAAGAGATGAGGGATGCATGTTTTTTAGAGATGAGGTATTGTACCATATAGATGGTTTTAAGATGTCCTCAGTATCCTAGAGTTTAAAAGGATCTCAGAGACTTTTAGGGGCCTAATGTGTGAATTCTCTGTAAGATAATTCATTCATCCAGTCTTGAACATATTCAGTGGTGGAAACATTTAACTATTTCATAAGGTTGAATTTTGGACAGTACTATTGGCTGTAAAATTCTTTGTTACAGTGAGCCAAAATCTAATTCCTTGTAACCTCTACCAAAGGATCCTAGTCTGACCATCTGGAACTACAAAGAATAAGCCTAATCATAATTGCAGGTGACAGGCCTCCAAATATTTGAAGACAGATATCATCATAACTCCCTCACTTTTCTTCTCCAAGATTAATTTGTTCTACTCCTTCCACTGATTCTTACAGTTTCCAGACCATTCATCATCGTGGTTGCCTTCCAGTTTGCCATTAGCTCTTTTAAAATATGGCAACACATCCAACAAAAGAAAACAACAACAATAAAAAAAGACCCAGTCGTAAATGGCTACAATATCTGTTTGTCTGAATAGGTCAGATTACAAAGGGACCATCATCTTTTTAGGTATAGATACTGTATCATCAATTAGCCTAAATTTCCCAGTAGACAAAGTTGATTAATGAGATTAAGATCAATTCTGTATCATTTTCTTACTGATCCTATTTACAAGTAATTGATTATGTCCTGTAACTGCTTTTGTCTTGTAATTGCTTAAGCCAAACGTTTTTTGTCTCTGAATTTAGTTCAGAACTTGGTTATTTTGAGAAATTTAGTTCTCCTGCTAATTACTGATCTATTCTTATCTCAGGGAATTTGGCTGAGCTTGGGAGATATGGGTGAATATAAAGGGAGTTGGTCCTAATATATCATCACACCACCAAGCTATCCTTCAAAGACACCTGGTTTACTGCCCAAAATTTCTAGTAATATCTTACACTAATAAAATTCACAAGACTAAGTGATAAACTACATTTCCAGCTAATGAGAAATAGAGTGGGACAGTTAGATGGCTAAGTGGATAGAGCCTTGGGCCAGGAATTAGGAAGACCTGAATTAAAATGTGACCTCAGATGCTTACTAGCTTCGAGGTTTCTGGGTTAGTCACTTAATTCAGTTTGCTTCAGTTTCCTCCTCTCTAAAATGAGCTGGAGGAGGAAATGCAAACTACTTCAGTATCTGTGCTAAAAAATCCACCACAGACAGTATGGTCCGTGGGATCACAAAGAGTTGGACACAACTGAACAACTATACCAATGGTGTTCAGCACGGATTAACCTTTGATTGAACAGTACAGTGTGGTGGAAAAGAGCTCTAGATTTTGGAGCTTAAGGATTTTTGTGTGAATCTGGCTCTGATACTTTATCTTTATGATCTTTAACACAAGTCATCTGAATCTCTCTGAGTCTCAATCACCTAATTTGCCAAATGAAGGATTCTCCAATGTTTAATAGCTACTTCTAAAATTTAAAAAAATGTTTTTCTTCCTTTGTATCTCCTTAAAATGTTTTGTTTAAAATGTTTAGCACAAGCCCTTTTTGTAGTGGCTAGAAACTGGAAATTGAATAGATGCCCTTCAATTGGAGAATGGCTGAATAAATTATGGTATATGAATGTTATGGAATATTATTGTTCTGTAAGAAATGACCAGCAAGATGATTTCAGAGAGGCCTGGAGAGACTTACATGAACTGATGCTGAGTGAAATGAGCAGAACCAGGAGATCATTATACACGGCAACAACAGTACTATATGACGATCAATTCTGATGGACATGGCTCTCTTCAACAATGAAATGTTTCAAACCACCTCCAATTGTTCACTGAAGAAAGCCATATACACCCAGAGAGAGGGATGTGAAATGTGGACCACAACATAACATTCTCATACTCCTTGATTGATGTTTGCTTACATTGTGTTTCCTTTATCTGATATATCGTTTGTGTAGATAAGATTTTTCTTGCACACCAATGATAAGTTTGGAAATATGTATACATATATTCGATTTGCCAATATTTTAACATAATTAACATGTAGTGGATATCCTGCCATCTAGGGGAGGGGTGGGGAGTTGGGGGGAAAAATTTGTAACGGAAAGCTATGTAAGGGTTATTGTTGAAGAATTACCCACACATATATTATGCAAATAAAATAAAAATTAAAAAAAAATGTTTAGCACAAAGTCTGGCACATAGTATGTGTTTAATGCATATTTATTAAATGGCTTAGTAAATGAATAAATCATATGGTAAACATTACTCCTGAGCTCCCCAAAGAAGGAAACAAAACTCACCATAAAACTCCTATTCTGGTGAGATTCATTGAAGAATATGCGTTACTTTAGAAATTTATTCTAGGCTAGATCTTGGATCATTTGCAGGTACTTAGAATGTGAAAGCTTCTTTTTATATCCTTGGGATCTTCCAGATAACAGATACATTACTCTGAATTGTTAAGTGTCATCTAGATCTAGACCAACTTTCTGCCAATTCAAGTACCCCTACTTGTGATAAGGTTGTAGTTTAAATTTTAAGCAGCAGCACAAGTTGAAACTGGAGGACTCTTACCTATATAGCCACCTCTGGCATTGCCTATCAGAAAAGGCTCTTTCTTCTAGTGTATTTGAAGATTTATGAGCACTAGCTGGCCACAAGATTCAACTGAGCTTGAGGATAATCTTTTTTGAATTTAAGTTGGTCAGAGCACAGACTAACTTGTAGACAATCCTTTCTATCCTCATTATTCAGTTCTGACCTTTATCAGCATCATATTTCTGTTGTCTGGGAGGAAAACCATGATGGATTGGTTCCCATAATTAACAAGTATGATTACACACACATACACACACACACACACACACACACACACACACATATATATATATATTGACATCAGTAACATGGGGGGATGGCAATTATCTCACTCTTCTGCTTTACTTGAATACAAATAAATATCCTGAGAATGACCTTGATAAAAGCTATCATTATCTTGGTGAAGGAAGGAGGGAGGGTATAAAACCTTTCCTAAAAATTAAAACAAAAAACCATTATGTTTTCGACAATCACAAGGCTACAAGGCTACAATCAAAAAGATATGCTTCCAAGAAAACTGTTACTATTTAGTGTGCAAGCAAAAATGATTAAAATAAACTTTCTTTCCTTTTTTTTTATTAAAGCTCTTTATTTGCATAACATATGTATGGGTAGTTCCTCAGCATTGATCTTTACAAAGCTTTCCATTATAAATATTTCCCCCAGTCCCGTCCTCTCCCCTAGATGGTAGGAAGTCCACTACATGTTAATTATGTTAAAATACTTGACAAGTTGAATATATGTATACATATTTCCACACTTCTCATTGTTGTGCGAGATAAATCATATTTACAAGAGAAAAAAAATCAGAGAAAGGAAACACAATGCAAGCAAACATCAATAGAGAGCATGACAATGTTATGTTGTGGTCCACATTTCATATCCCTTTGGGTGTATATGGCTTTCTTCACTGAACAGTTGGAACTGGTTTGAGACATTTCATTGTTGCAGAGAGCCATGTCCATCAGAACTGATCATCCCATAGCATTGTTGTTGCTGTGTACAATGATCTCCTGGTTCTGCTCATTTCACTCAGCATCAGTTCATGTAAGTCTCTCCAGGCCTCTCTGAAATCATCCTGCTGGTCGTTTCTTACAGAACAATAATATTCCATGACATTCATATACCATAATTTGTTCAGCCATTCTCCAATTGATGGGCATCCCTTCAGTTTCCAGTTTCTAGCCACTACAAAAAGGGCTGCCACAAACATTTTTGCACATGTGGGTCCCTTTCCCTCCTTTAAAATCTCTTTGGGATATAAGCCCAATAGAAATGCTGCTGGGTCAAAGGGTATGCACAGTTTGATAACTTTTTGAGCATAGCTCCAAATTACTCTCCAGAATGGTTGGATTCGTTCACAGTTCCACCAACAATGTATTAGTGTCCCAGCTTTCCCACATCCCCTCCAGCATTCATCATTATCTTTTCCTGTCATTTTACCCAATCTGACAGGTGTGTAGTGGTACCTCAGAGTTGTCTTAATTTGCATTTCTCTGATCAATAGTGATTTGGAGCAACTTTTCATATGACTAGAAATGGTTTTAATTTCATCATCTGAAAATTGTCTGTTCATATCCCTTGACCATTTGTCTATTGAAGAGTGGCTTGAATTCTTATAAATATGAGGCAATTCTCTCTATATAAAATAAACTTTCTAATAAAATTGTTTAAATTTTTCCTGGAGGAAAGAAATCTCAAATGCAGTATGCCCTTTGTAGACAATAGGTAATAGCAATGATATTATGGCTTGATCCAACACTCAGGCTCACTCCTGCAGATAAAAATTCAAACTCTAGTAAAACCTTAACCCTGAGATATATCACAGCAGCCAAGAAATAGCACTGGGCAGTGGAGTGGAGTTCTTACTTTTTGGATGACCTGATGCTTATTCGACTGTTAGGACAAATTATTTTATACATATTATAATATGATTGAGTAGGCTACAACTTACTTTGCCATTAGTTACATTCTAGTTATGTTGTTCAGAGGAGAAAAGATATCAAAAAAGACTTTGCTTGAGAAGGTTGGGGTGGGGAAAGATGTCCCAAAAATCATAATGTAGCTTTAAGTTTTAATAGATATTAAGTAAAACTCTGATTTTGAGAACACATTATATAAAGAATGATTGTGATATAAAAACTCACAAACTTTTTTTAAGAAGAGAAAATATATTTTTATAGAGGGTGGTGTTTTTGATTAACATGGTCAATTATTTATCAGTCTATCTTGACTCTCCTCAGTCAATGCTCCATATAGTTGAATAAATCATATTTTGTTTTGCCTTAGTCAATTTAGAGTGGTATCTTCTATTTTGGACTATTGTAGTTCATTATGCACTGACTCACTCACCTGCTCTATTTTTTTATTTTGTTTTTCTTTTTTTAAAGTAGCATTTTATTTTTCCAAATGCAATGCAAAAATGCATGCAAAAAATGCATTCAACATTCACCTTTGTAAAACCTTGTGTTCTAAATTTTTACTCTCTTTCTCTCCTCCTCCCTCCCCAAAAGAACAAGCAATCCTATATAGATTAAACATGTGCAATTCTTCTAAACAAATTTCCATATTTGTCATATTGTGCAAGAAAAAAATCAGATTAAAAAGGAAAAAAACCCACAAGAAACAAAGAAAAAACAAGCAAACAACAATAACAAAAATGGTGGAAATACTAATGCTTTGATCCAGATTCAGTTTCCATAGTCCTCTCTCTGGGATGTGAATGGCATTTTCCAACACAAGTTTATTGGAATTGCCTTGAATCACCTCATTGTTGAAAAGTTACTCTACCTTTTTCATTAACTATTATCTTGTATGAACATTTCCATGTGTTTTCATAGTTCACTTAGCTTCCTTACTAATAGGATCACAATTTCTTGACTTTTCTGAGCAATTATACAGTATTAATAGCCAATTTGGGAAGCATCATGGTATAATGGAAAAAGTATTGGATTTGCAGTCAAGAACTTATTGCCTGTATAATCTTGTGCAGGTCACTTAACTTTTCTGTGCTTTAGTTTTCTCAATGTAAAATAAAGGGGTTGGATTAAATGACCTCATATCTCTTCTAGTTTTAAATCCATGATCTGTAGTGTATTTAGTTCTTCCTTTTCTTTTTTTTTCTTTTCTTTCTAAGTAAAAGTTTTGTCCTGTCAAATTTAGGAACTTGTTCTTCTATGAGAGACAGGTTCAGGTCCCCTAGCCCTTAAAGAAAAAGTCTGGAACAATAATTCCTACTTCAAATGGAGGTACATGTCATTAGGGAAAGCCCTAATTCCAAGAGTTCCCAGATTCCATGCATGTTGCTTTGTCATACCTTCAGTCACTTTTCAGTCCTCCATAAATAGTCACTTGGTTGTTAAGATGCTTCACTAAGACACAGTCTTACTTTTATATATGCAGGTCAGGCCCAAAAGTTACCTTGGTTTTCAGCTTTATCCATGACAATCAGGGAAGACAAGTTTTCCTTTCTACTTTATGTATATTCCTGGAATTCTAGTTCACATCACACTGCAGCATACATATTACTCCTTAATCCCATGGATGCCACAAGATGATCATGGTTCTCTCTCCCAATCATTCCTAATTCTAAAAAAAAAGGATGCACAATATTTCAATACCTTAATATGCCTGACTTATGCATCCTCCTCATTCACAAATCTGATGCACATACCTACCACTGATTTTCAGCATTACTTTAAAATGTCCTACTATGTATCAGATACAGAAGATACAAAAATTAGAACCAAACAGTTCTGTCTTCTATGGACTTCCTACTGGAAGGAAGAGGAACAACATGTGTACACATGAATGTATGGGCAGTAAAGTTGATAACAACTTGTTGGCCAGATGGCTAGAGAGCATTTGTCAGGATGACCTATCACCATTCTCAGCATGATCATTCAGTGAATGAAAAGAATAAATCTTTAAGTTAAGTGCTTACATTTCAGGCATCATGCTCAACATTGCAGATACAAATTCAAAAGGCAATTTGTCCTCATTGAACTTACATTCTAACAGGGGAACATTTTTGGGGAGTGGTAACTTATGGGAGCATAAGTGGAGCCATAGAATAATCAGATGAAATGGATCTTTCAGAAGTAATGGTAGTTTGATTTAATAACTATTCTGAAGAGAAGGGATGTGATTGTGGCTTCATGGCAGGAAGATGATGGGCTCAGGTGGGCGAACATGTCTAGATGGAATTATTTTTTACCACTCATCAAGAGTAATGACTAACTATTCCAACATCAGCCCATATCTCTCAGTCTTTGCCACAAGAATATCATGAGGGACTCTGAAATATATCTTGCTGATATGTGTATACCATATTTATGGCATTCTTGTCAGTTTTATTTTAAAAAGTCATAAAAAAGTCTTATAAAAATGCAAATTAGTTGGGTATAACTTGTTTTTGAGAGTCAACAAGCTTTTATTAAGTAGTTACTATATTTCCAGATGCTGTACTAAGTGCTGGGAATATAGGAAAGGGGAAAAATACTGTCCCCATCTTTAAGGAGCTCACATTCTATTGGGCAAGACAACATGCAACAAAGAAATAAAAATCTGTACATCCAAGATATATACAGAATGAATGTGAGGAGAAAAGATGACTTTTTTTGGAATAGCCACTGTTGGGAGTACAAAAGAGAGTCACTATGTGACTTCTATATAAACCAAGATTAATGTTTCCTAGTGTTGAATGACATATTTACCTCCTTCCCCATCAGGAGGTACTTCCCAGAACTCTAACATCTTTTTTTAAAATTTTTAAAATTTTTTAATTTTTAATTTTTTTTATTATTGATACTTTTTATTTGCAAAACATATGTATGGGTAATTACTAAACATTAACCCTACATTAACCCTTACAAAGCTTTCTGTTACAAATTTTTCCCCCCTACTCCCCACCCCTCCCCTAGATAGCAGGATATCCACTACATGATAATTATGTTAGAATACTTAAGTCAAATATATGTATAGTTATTGCCACACATTATTTTTTTGTTCAGGAGAAATCATATCTATAAGAGAGAATAATCCGATAAAGGAAATACAATGCAAGCAAACATCAATAGAGAACATGAAAATGTTATGTTGTGGTCCACATTTCACATCCCTCACTCTGAGTGTATATGGCCTTCTTCACTGCACAATTGTAATTGGTTTGAAGCATTTCATTGTTGAAGAGAATCATGTCCATTAGAACTGATCCTCATATAGTACTGTTGTTGCCGTGTTCAACGATCTCCTGGTTCTGCTCATCTCACTCAGCATCAAGAACTCTAACATCTTAATGGACCCATTTTGACTCATAGTGTCTGCTTCTTATTGCTAGCACTCATAAATATTATTTAAAAAATAATCCATATCTAGAATTGAGTAAACAGGAATTCTCTTAAAAGTTTCACATGGTATTTCAAAAATGTGTCTCAGTGCTTGGCTAACATTAATTTTGCCTGAAAATTTGCTCAAGGAACCCTTATGTTTTACAGAAAACCAGGTTTCTAGTGGGACCTGAGAACTGTTTTCTGATAGTTCTTAGACATTAAGGGGACTTACAAATTAAATCATTTCCCTGAAACATTTTGTATATGGATTGCTTACAAATATGAAAATGAATTTTTACAAAATGTATGCTTTTTTGTTTCTAGTTCATTTAAAGTTAAGTAAAAACTGATGATTCATGGGTTGCATAGGCAGTGGCCATACAAAGTTACGGGCAAGACCCCTAGTAGGAGGGGTTGACACAAAAAGAGAGGATGTTGACATCATAAGCAGCTAGGGTGGGTGTACCACCTCACAAAGGACCCAAGCCGCTGATTGGCTCCCCTCCGACCAATTGAAATAAAGAGTCTGGGTGTATAAAGGACTCGCCCAGCATGAAGAGTTTCACAGGCGCTTGGACCAGTTGGGGATGTTAGCAGAGCTCAGGATAGCACCATGTCTGAGAAACGGAGCCACCCAGGACCCTCGCATCCCCGTGCCCGAACCCGATCACGCTCCTCAAGGGCCCAACTACAGTTCCCTGTGAGCCGCGTGGACCGCTTTCTGCGCCAGGGCCACTATGCCCAGCGGTTGGCTTCTGGCGCCCCTGTTTTCCTGGCTGCTGTGCTGGAGTACCTGACTGCTGAGATCCTGGAGCTGGCAGGCAATGCTGCCCGTGACAACCAGAAAAGCCGCATCGCTCCTCGCCACGTGCAGCTGGCTGTGCGCAACGATGCTGAGCTCAACCAGCTCTTTGGGGACGTCACCATCTCCCAGGGAGGAGTCTTGCCCCGCATCCATTCGGAGCTCCTACAGTCGGTGAACAAGGCCCAGGGTAGCCGAAACCGTGGAGGAAATTCTTGTATCCAGCCAGTGAAGACCAAATGAGCCCCCAGCTCATGGACCCATCATGAGAGCCCAGGAAGGGTAGCCACTTCCTTTATTCTGGGTCTTCCATCTCTTCCACCCCCATCCCACAAACTCTATTAAAAGAGATTAAAACTCAGAGTAAATTGTCCATTCATTCATTCCCCCTTGAGTCTAGATCCAAGAGCAAATCTGGTCATTAATGGGATTTTATTTAATTACTATAAACTTGAGAGGATGAACATTGCCTCTGCTGCCATACTTATTTCCCTCACTTTCTAACATGTTTCAAGTCTGTTCCTCTTCTGTCTTCCAAGATTACCTGTGCAATACTCTTAAAAATCTTTTAAAAATCCACATTCATTCCTTTTGGTTCAATTTTTTTTCTTTTAAAATGTGTATCCCTATCTGCTGAAATTCTAACTAGTGAAGAGTTACTATTGTAACTAGTTGAGATTGTCCAAAAGGGTGCTATTGGGGGAATGAAATGGGGAAGAGGCAAGGCAGTTGAGGATAAACTGCCTGAGTCCATGACAACAGGCTCAGGGACCAGTTCTCTTTATGAGAGAATTCAATAGCAAGCATTAGGAGTGATGGCAATTATTCACTACTAGTATGGTCTAATTCCTAGTTATGATTCTGGGTATTATTTCTACCATATTCCCATTTCTCAATATTCAAGTTCAAGCCCTCATTAGATCCATTGCAACAAGCTTGTCTGGCTTCCAAACTTGAATTATCCCCTTTTTGTAAGATAATATATCAGTAAAAGGGAGCACTAAATCTGGGAGGTCCGCTAAAATCTTCCTAAATTATTGCTTTCATTATAAGTAGTAGATCTAGTTAAGATGAGTAGAGAACTAATAACTGAATTATTAAGCAAGGTATATATGGCTCACTGTTAATTGCTCAGCTCACTATTATTGCCTAAATTTTGCTTTTTATAAACGTTGAGAGTACTTATCCCAGTTTCCACTCACATTGGTCCAAGGCACCTTGAGAGGCTATATCTCCCCCCTCAAAGTTCTAGGAATGTCCCTGGGTGGATGGGGTTCTCTAATACATTCTATGTGTTCTAAGGTCAATCATGACTTACAGCTAGTATCTTTCTTGTATTTATATCATTGAAATGTTTTCTGTTATCTCAGTAGCACTTAATCAATTAAATTAGATTCTACAAAGGAATATCTGCTATTCATCATTTTCAAGAAGATCAGTGACAATGACTTAAGTAAGGTAGAATTGTCCTCCTTACCACCTTCTCTTAGAATACCTCCCTTCTTGAATTTATGGCCAAAGAAGAGATAGAGAATATTATGAAATGCAAAATATATAATTTTGATTATATTAAATTTAAAAGGTTTTGTAGAAACAAAGCAAATGCAGCCAAGATTAGAAGGAAAGCAGAAACCTGGAGGGTAAATTATATCCAAGGGTTCTGATAAAGGCCTCATTTCTAAAATATCTAAAGAATTGACTCAAGTTTATAAGAATACAAACCATTCTTCAACTAATAAACAAATAAAAGTCATTTCTAGTCATATAAAAATGCTCTAAATCACAATTAGAGAAGTGCAAATTAAGACAGCTCTGAGGTGCCACTTCATACTTCTCAGATTGGTTAAGAAGAGAGGAAAAGATAATGATAAATTTTGGAGGGGATGTGGGACATTTAATACATTGTTAGTAGAGGTGTGAACTGATCCAACCATTCTGGAGAGCAATTTGAAACATGCCCAAAGGGCTATCAAACTGCATACCCTTTGATCCAGCAGTGTCTCTACTGGGCTGATATCCCAAAAAGATCATAAAAGAGGGAAAGGGACCCACATGTATAAAAAATTTTGTAGCAGCCCTTTTGTGTAGTGACAAGGAACTGGAAATTGAATGGATGCCCATCTGTTGGAGAATGGCTGAATAAGTTATGGTATATGAATGTAATAGAATATTTATGAAATATTATTGTTCTGATAAGAAATGATTGGTAGGATGATTTCAGAAAGGCCTGAAGAGATTTACATGAAGTAATGCTAAGTGAAGTGAATAGAACCAAAAGAACATTGTATACAGCAACAATAAGATTATGTGATGATCAACTGTGATGGACTTGGCTCTTTTTAACAGTGAGGTGATTCAGACCAATTCCAATAGACCTGTGATCTAGCCATTTGCATCCAGAGACAGAGAGAGAGAGAGAGAGAGAGAGAGAGAGAGAGAGAGAGAGAGAGAAAGGACTAGGGGTACTGAATGTGGATCACAACATATTATTTTCACCTTTTTTGGTGGTTGTTTGATTGTTTTTTTTTCCTCTCATTTTTTCCTTTTTGAGCTGATTTTTCTTGTGCAGCATGATAAATGTAGAAATGTGTTTAGAATACTTGCACGTTTAACTTATATTGGATTACATGATTTCTAGAGGAGGGGGAAGGAGAAAAGGGAGGGAGAAAAATATGTAACACAAGGTTTTACAAGGTAAATGTCAACTATCTTTGCATGTGTTGTGAAAAATAAAAAAGCTATTACTTAAAAAAGAATACCTTTCTTCTAATAAGGCAAAATTTAAGGTTCATCTCCCTTGAAGAGGCTTTTTCTAACTCCCCCAAATGTTAATGCCCCCCATATCCAAGTAATACCTAGCCTTTGTTTTGTATATATTTTTTCATTTATTCATCTGTAAATGAGTTAATTTTACTTTACCCTCTAGTAAAATGGAAGCTTCTGAGAGAAGACACTTTATTGTTTTTGGTTTTTTTGCCTTTGTATCTCCAGTGCTTAGTGGGAACTTAATTGAATTAAATTGAATTCAGACAGGTTTGGATTGGAAGTGTAATTTTGGAATTTTAAGTAGAGATGATAATGGAAACCACTTAAGTGGGTGAGATCATTGAGGTTTAGAGAGAGGTGTAGGGATTGAGAGGAGAAGAAATGAAGGCAGATCAGAGAGGGGAAATTAAGAGCTTCAGTGTCCTGGGAGCTAAGGAACTACAAAATATGGGAACAGAATGAGTGGTTAATTGAATCAAATGCAACTAGAAAATAAAAGACAATTAGGACTGAACAAAGTTTGTCTTTGGATTTGACAATAAGATCATTGGTGACCTTTCGGAGGGAAGTTTCAGTAGACCAGTGAAGACTGAAGGTGGATTACGAAGGGGTTGAATTGTGGGTAACAAGTCATAGCATCACAGAATCATATATGCACAGAGGTTCTTATTGGAGTGTATGAGCTTGTTTTAAAACACATTTTTATAAATATTTCAACATAACTGGTTTTCTAGGAAATCATATGTATTTTATCTTAATCGTTTAGAAACTTTTTTTTTTCTGAGAAATGCATAGATTTTGTTAGATATGACAAAACAAAGGTTAAGAACTTCTCTAGAGCTAGAAGGGACTTCAGAAGTCATCTAAGTCTAACCCTCTTATTTTCTTTTTTTTATTAAAGCTTTTTATTTGTTTTGTTTTGTTTTGTTTTGTTTTGCTGAGGCAATTGGGGTTAAGTAACTTGCCCAGGGTCACATAACTAGGAAGTGTTAAGTGTCAAATTTGAACTCAGGTCCTCCTGACTTCAGGGCTGGTGCTCTATCCCCTGCACTACCTAGCTACCCCCAAGCTTTTTGTTTTTCAAAACATATGCATGGATAATTCTTCAACATTAACTCTTGCAAAACCATGTGTTCCAATTCCCTTCTCTTCCCCCCTACCCTTCCCTAGATGGCAAATAGTCCAATATATGTTAAACATGGTAGAAATATATGTTAAATCCAATATATACTTATATTTATATAATATATTTATACAATTATTGTGCCACACAAGAAAAAAAGAGAAGCAAAATAGAATACAAGCAAACAATAAGAAGAGTGAAAATGCTATGTTGTAAACCACACTCAGTTCCCACAATCCTCTCTCTGGGTGTATATGGCTCTCTTCATCACTGAACAATTGAAACTGGTTTGAGACATATCATTGTTGCAGAGAGCCATGTCCATCAGAATTGATCATCATATAATGTTGTTGCCGTGTATAATGATCTCCTGGTTCTGCTCATTTCGCTTAGCATCAATCCATGCAAGTCTCTTCAGGCCTCTCTGAAACCATCCTGCTGATCGTTTCTTACAGAACAATAATATTCCATAACATTCATATACCATGATTTATTCAACCATTCTACAACTCATGGACATCCATGCAGTTTCCAGTTTCTAGCCACTACAAAAAGGGCTGCCACAAACATTTTTGCACATGTGGGTCCCTTTCCCTCCTTTAATTTCTCTTTGGGTATAAGCCCAATAGAAATGCTGCTGGGTCAAAGGGTATGCACAGCTTGATAACTTTTTGAGCATAGTTCCAAATTGCTCTCCAGAATGGTTGGATCCATTCACAGTTCCACCAACAAAGTATCATTGTCCCAGTTTTCCCACATCACCTCCAAACATTCATTACATTTCCTGTCATTTTAACCAGTCTGAGAGGTGTATAGTGGTATCTCAGAGCTGTCTTAATTTGCAGTTCTCTGATCAATAGTCATTTGGAGCACCTTTTCATATGACTAGAAATAATGTCAATTTCATCATCTGAAAATTGTCTGTTCATATCCTTTGACCATTTATCAATTGGAGAATGGCTTGAATTCTTATAAATTTAAGTCAATTCTCTATATATTTTAGAAATGAGGCCTTTATCAGAACCTTGAATGTAAAAATGTTTTCCCAGTTTATTGCTTCCCTTCTAATCTTGTCTGCATTAGTTTTGTTTGTTCAAAAACTTTTTAACTTGATATAATCAAAATTATTTATTTTGTGATCAATAATAATCTCTAGTTTTCTTTCGTCACATATTCCTTTCTCCTCCACAGATATGAGAGATAAACTATCCTATGTTCTTCTAATTTGTTTATAATATCATTCTTTATGTCTAGATCATGAACCCATTTTAACCTTATCTTGGTATTTAGTGTTAGGTGTGGGTCAATGCCTAGTTTCTGCCATAGTTGCTTCCAATTTTCCCAGAAGTTTTTGTCAAATAATGAGTTCTTATCCCAAAAGCTGGGGTCTTTGGGTTTGTCAAACACTAAACTACTATAATCATTGACTATTTTGTCCTGTGAACCTAACCTATTCCACTGATCAACTACTCTGTTTCTTAGCTAGTACCAAATGGTTTTGATGACCGCTGCTTTATAATATAGTTTTAGATCTAGTACAGCTACGCCACCTTCATTTGCTTTTTTTTCCCATTAATTACCTTGAAATTCTTGCTCTTTTGTTCTTCCAGATGAATTTTGTTGTTATTTTTTCTAGGTGAGTAAAATTCTTGGGAGTTTAATTGGTATAGCACTAAATAAATAAATTAGTTTAGGTAGTATTGTCATCTTTATTATATTTGCTCGACCTATCCAAGAGCACTTGATATTTTTCCAATGGTTTAGATCTGAATTTATTTGTGTTGAAAGTGTTTTGTAGTTTTGTTTAAATAGTTCCCGATTTTCCCTTGGCAGGCAGATTCCCAAATATTTTATACTATCGACAGTTATTTTAAATGGAATTTCTCTTTGTATCTTTTGCTGTTGAATTTTATTAATGATGTATAAAAATGCTGATGATTTATGTGAATTTATTTTGAATCCTGCAACTCTGCTAAAGTTGTGGATTATTTCTAATAGTTTTTTAGTTGACTCTCTAGTGTTCTTTAAGTGTTCTCATATCATCTGCAAAGAATGATAATTTGGTTTCCTCATTACCTACTCTAATTCCAGAAATTACCTTTAGATCAACATCAATAGAAGATTCATGACTACAGAAACAAATGAGAGGATCATACAAGATAAAATGGATAACTTAGGATAGATAAAAACATAGACAATTTTGTTGTTGCAAGTTGATTTTTTGAGAAATGAATTTTGTAAAAGCTTTGGCCAGCCCACCTCTAATAGGATTACTTCCTGGACCAGAGTAATTTCATCATGGAGTCAGCTTTCCATCAAAAAATGGAGAACTGGAAAACAAATAAGGTAATTAAGGTTATTTTGCTTTATGGATAAATTCATTGCAGGATTTTTTTAAAAAGAGGTATCAATTAAGAACAGAAGTAAAAACACTCTTTTATCTCCTCATCTCCCACCCAGGAATAGTCACTCTTCCTTACAGTTTCTTGGTCAGTGGGAAGAGTAGACATAATTTAAAGCAATTTCTACAAAAGCATGTTCCCTTCCTTACTTGTACAACCCAATTAGATTTGGAATCAAAAGACTTTGGAGTCTTTAGGCTATGCTGATGGACCAGGTTCAGCTATTCAAGAACTATAACTAGTATAGAATCCAATTCCTGGATCTCTGGCAAAAAACTTGACTTTTTTTTAGTAGATGATTTCAACTTTAAGATGAGCATAATAATTGCACCTACTTCATATTGTGAGGACCAAATGAGATATTTGTTAAGTGCTAAAGCACAGTGTCTGGCATATATTTAGTTGGTACTTAATAAATGCTCATTTCCTCCTTCCTTTGTTCCCTCCCTTGTGAAAGCTCTCTATTTCTTCACCATATGGGCACCATGTAGTCATCCTTGCACCTACTCTGAAATGGAAAACTACACCTTTCATTCTGCCTCAAAAGTCACTTCCAAATTGGGCTCATCAAATACACATGCTTTTCATGACTCATTAGCCAGGACTCTGAAAACAAGACCCTATAGTCTTTAAATCACTACTTTTAGGACAAGTCTACTGCAGTAAAGCCAGATGGCAAAGGGAAAACTGTTGCTCACTATTATTACCCAGGTCTCTACCTTGAATCCTTCCTGTGCTCAAGTTCATATCTCATCATCTTATTTTTAATTCCCTCTAACCCTTCTCTCCTATTCTTCCCCTCTATCCTTCTCTCCTATTTTTCCCCCATGCACACTTACTCAGTCAGGAGATCCTGCCCTCACATGGCCCTCCACTGGCTGTGCTTATCAATATAATTTCTCTACATTATTTCAAATCTATCCTTCAAGGATCAGCTCAAGGCATATGTTTTGAAAAACTTACTCTGACTTGTCCTCTGAACTATTTCATATTTATATAACTATTTTATTTTTTAAATAAAATTATCTTTTATTAAAATATAACTATTTTATATTTCACTGGGAGGAGAGAAGATGAAGATAAAGATTTAGGATCTTCTCCACTGTGGAGAATGTATGCAGAACCTGGGGAGAATAAGATTACCATTCAGTAGCCCGTATAGTGTATGAAATTGGTATGGTTGCATGACATTCCCCAAGAGCATTTCATTTCTCTGCATTTCTAAATATCCTACAATTTCAAGCTAAGAGGTGTGTGTGTGTGTGTGTGTGTGTGTGTGAACACCTCTGTGATCACCTTCCACTCTACAATGTGAGAATGTTGCCATTCACTTTAAGCAGAAATAATTTCTAAGCCACACCCTAACAACAATCCACATTAAAATTAGTTGATTGGAATTAGATTTTTGCTACTCATTTAAAGACCTCAGAGGTACATGAGTAATATTCCTCCTAAATATGTCACAGAATTATATTCAACCCTTTGTCATAGCTACTCTTGGTGAGGGCTCTGGAGGGAATTTCCCCCAAATTATAGTATCTGTGATTCCTTCTTCTTCTTAGTCTCACAATGTCCTAATTTTCTTCCTATATGGCTCCTCTATTGGGAAGTATGAAAAGAGTGATGTTGCCTAAACCTCACATTGGAGAGAAGTCATTTAGCAGTTGCAAGGATCTCTCCTTGCTTAATATCCCTCCCAGCTAAATCTTCCAACTTTACAGATACATAATAATTTACAACATGAGGAGAAAAAACAAAGATACTGAACTTAGAAACTGTATCTCTTTTAGAAAAAGTCCACTGATTTTCAACAGTGAGTGAGTGATTCAGGGCAATTCCAATAGACTTGTGATGGAAAGTGCCATCCACTTCCAGAGAGGGAACTAAGGAGACTGAATGTGCTTAGTTGAAATGAAATATGGAAATAGGTAAAAGGTGTACAAGGCACATATCTCAAACATCTATCTATCAGCTCAGTTCTTCAAGTGTGTAACCCCAAAGGATTTTGTTTTTACTATTCTTTCATATTTGTTAACTTTCCTATTAAAAAAAAAAAAACCTTGGGAGATGGAGCCAAGATGGCAGAGTAAAGGCAGAAACTCAATCTGACCTCTCCCCTGAATGACTCCAAATTCCTTTAAATAATGACTTTAAACAAATTTTAGTGTCAGAACACCCAGAGAGTCGGAGTAGAACATTTTCCAGTTGAAGGCAACTTAGAAGGCCAGCAATGGGATCACGATGGAAGTCTAGTGGGCAGTCCTGGTGCAGACCATGCCAGCAGAGCCCTGACCTGGGCTCCAGTCCCAGCCCTGGCTCCAGCACCAGCAAAACAGGAACTGGCCTAGGGATCTCTGAATTAGTGGCTTCCAGACCTCTCAGCCCAGAGACACCAAAGAGGAGTTGGAAGGTCAGAAGAAAAGCTTTGGGGCAACAGGATGGGAGTTCAGCACACAATCCCAGGGCAGGCTATGCCAGCATGGTCCCAACCACAACACCAAGCAAGCAAAGCAGGACCTCTTAATCAGCAGCAATACTGGTGGTTTCTAGAGCTCTTATCCCAGAGACACCAAAGAGGACTTAAAAGGGCAGCAGGAAAGGTTGATCAGTAGGGTGAGAGGGCCTTATGAAACCAGAAAACTAAGAGTGGGATGGGCAGTTGTGTCTGTGGCAGCTTCTGGGGGTCTCAGCTCAAAGGAGGTCTCTTTATTATTACTAACAGCTCCAGGGCAAAAAAGAGTGCTTGTGTTTAAGTCCTTAGAAGGATTTCTGAAAAAAGCTGCACAAAACCCTTCCAGTTTGGGACAGTGCACACTCCACCCTGGAAAAGAGAGCCCTACTTTAACAAAGAGTTAAAAGCAGAGTAATAGGCTAGGAAAATGAGCAGACAACAGAAAAAGTTTCTGATTGTAGAAAGTTACTATGGTGATAAGGAAGATCAAAACACACTCAGAAGAAAATAATAAGATGAAAGCTCCTACATTCAAAGCCTTCAAGAAAAATAAAAATTGGTCTCAGGCCATGGAAGAGTTCAAAAGGGATTTTGAAAGTTAAGAAAAATAGAGGAAGAATTACAAAGAGAATAGAGAGTGGTACAAAAGGAAATATAGAAAGTTAATGAAGAGAAGAATGTCTTAAAAAGCACAATTGGCCAAATGGGAAAGGAAGTACAAAAGCTAACTGAGGAAAATAATTCCTTAAACATTAGAATTAAGCAAATGGAAACTAATACCCCATGTGTCATATTCCTTTGCAATCTCTCCTCAGAGTGCTATGTCCTTAGTATTTTTGCTAATTAGCTTAAATTAAGTAATGTAAATCACACATCAGGACAGATATAACCAAAAAAAGACATTTAGAGATTTCTATATATGGATTATGACATAAAGATTCTTCACCCAAAGCATTCCCATCAGTCATTCCCATGGTTCCAAATTGGAATTGTCATAAATTTCAATACATCTTTAATAGTGAAAATATTTTGTGTAACTTCACATGTGGTTTCTTAATGGGGACTGCAGGTGGGGATAAGGGAGAGGATCTGACTTTATGAGAAATCAAGATACAATAAAGCAAAACCAAAAAAAAAAGAAGAAAAAAAGAAAGAAAGAAAACATAGAAAAAAACCAAAATATCTCATTGTAAAAACAACTGGCTTGGAAAACAGAACCAGGAGAGACAGTTTAAAAATTATTGGTTTAGGGACAGCTAAGTGGCGTGGTAGATAGAGCACCAGCCCTGAAGTCAGGAGGACCTGAGTTCAAATCTGGTCTCAGACACTTACCATTCCCTAGCTGTGTGACCCTGGGCAAGTCACTTGACCTCAATTGCCTCAACAAAAAGGAAAAAAAAATATTGGTTTATCTGAAAGTCATGATACATCATCTTTTAAGAAATTATTAAGGAAAACTGTCCTGATATTCTAGAAACAATTTCAATAGAAATTGAAATAGTCCACCAATCACCTACTGAAAGAGATCCCCAAATGAAAATTCCCAGGAATATTATAGCCAAGTTCCAGAACTCCCAGGGCAAGGAGAAAATATTATAAGCATTCATAAAGAACTGATTCAAGTATAGTGGAGTCACAGTCAGAATAACACAAGATTTAGCAGCTTCTACATTAAAGGACTGGAATATGATATTCCAGAGAGCAATAGAGCTATGATTACAACCAAGAATCACCTACCCAGCAAAACTAAGTATAATCCTTCAGGGGGAAAGGTGGAAATTCAATGAAACAGAGGATTTTCAAGCATTTGTGATGAAAAGACCAATGCTGAATGGAGAATTTGATTTTCAAATACAGAACTCAGAAGCACAAGGAGATAATGAGGAAAGTGATAACATAAGGGACTTCATGAGATTTATCTATTTATATTCTTACATAGGAGGATGATACTTGTAACTTATTAGAATTTTTTCATTATTATGGCAGTTAGGAGTATATATAAATAAGAGGGCACAGGTATGAATTGAATATGAAGGGATAATATCTTAAAAATGAAATTAAGGGGTGAAAGGAATGTGTTAGGAGAAAGGGAGAAGTAGAATGGTATAAATTATCTGCCATATAAAGAAGCAAGAAAAATTTTTTACAGTGGAGGGGAAAAGGGAATGGGAAATGGATGGGAAATGAGTGAACCTTATTCTTATCAGAACTGTCTCAAAGAAGAAATAACATGCACATTCAATAAGAGTATAGAAATCTATCTCACCCTGAAAGAAAATGGGAGGGGAATGGGATATGGGAAGGGGAGAGGGTGATAAAAGAGAGGACATATTGGGGGAGGGAATGGCCAGTAGCAAATCACTTTTGAGGAGGGAAAGGACAGAGAAAATAGAATAACTGGAGGAAAATACAGCTAGCAACAGTAATTGTAAAAAGATTTTTAAAGCGAGTTTTTCTGATAAGGCCTCATTTCTCAAATATAGAGGAAACTGAGTGAAATTTATAACAAATAAGAGCTATGCCCCAATAGACAAATGATCAAAAGATATGATCTCTGTCCAAAGGTCTATAAATTCATGCATATTTTTTGACCTAAAATACTACTACTAGATTTGAATCTCAAAAGATTATATATATATATATATATACATATATATATATATATATATATATATATATATAGTGAAGCAAGTGGGGTCAAGTGACTTGCCCAAGGTCACACAGCTAGGAAGTGTTAAAAGTCTGAGGCCATATTTGAACTCAGGTCCTCCTGACTTCAGGGCTGCGTGCTCTATCCAAAAGAGATTTTTTTTTAAAGAAAAGAACTTCATATATACAAAAATATTTATGGCAACTCTCTTCTCAGGGAAAAAATGGAAATTGAGATGATGTCCATCAATTGAGGAATGGCTGAATAAATTGTAATATGTGATTCTGATGGACTATTATTGTTCTCTGGGAAATGATGAGCAGGATGCTCTCAGAAAAACCTGGAAAGTCCTCCATGAACTCAAGCAAAATGAATTATATTGTGTATAAAGTAATAGCAATGTTCTGGAATGATCAGTTGTAAATGACTTTGATATTCTCAACAGTACAATAATCCAACTATTCTGAAGGATTTATGATGAAAAATTCTGTTCATAACCAGAGAAGGAACAAATTGTATATGAATACAAACTGAAGTATCTTTATCTCTCTATCTCTATCACTTCATTTTTACTTTATTGTTTTTTACTTTTTAAATTTTTATTTATTTTTAATTATTTTAACTTTTTTATTTTTATTTTTTTTTTAACTTTATTTTTCTTGAAGTTTTTTTTAGGGTGGGAGAGCTATGTTTTCTTTCACAACATGTTTTGGAAATATTTTGTGTAACTTCACATGTGATTTCTTAATGGGGACTGCAGGTGGGGATAAGGGAGAGAATCTGAAACTCAAAAGTTTTAAAAACAAATGTAAAAAATTGTTTTAAATATAATTGGGAAAAATATTAAACACATAAATGACCAAAACAAAACAAAACAACCCAACAACTCATTCAGCACACCAACTTGAAAGAATCATCTGTAGACATAAACTTTGGCAAGCTAAACCAATAGCACATACAAAACTGTGCTACAGTTTTTATTAGATTCCTGTCTTTTTTTTTTAACATGTCACTGATGAAGTTTTTGAATATTATGCCCCAACCCTATTTTCCCAATAAATCCTGTGGTTTTTATTTTGCAATTTTTGCACAGAATAATGATTTCTTAGGAATGTGTATATTGCTTTATAACATAACTGCCTCTACCTGAGATGGACAAAACGTTAGGTGGAAATTTCTGAGTTTCTGAGTCTACTGTAGTTCCTAGTATATGAATTTGTGTGTGTCCTTAGATTTCACTCTCAAGAAGTTCAATTTTCCCCCAAAAAGGATAATAATAGCTAGAGAAAGGTCAGGGGGGAGGGAATGGGATAAGATTAATAGTATCAATTTGGAAGGGTTAGCTTCATCAAAAAGAAGGGTCCCCCTTTGGAGTACTAGGAGGAGGGACATGATAGGTGAAGAAACTGAGATTTAACTTCTATTTGCACTAGTTTCTTCAACTGTAAAATGAGAGTATCAACTTACCATAGTTGTTTTGAGAATCAATGAGGTAATAATTGTGAAGTGATTAATTAGCATAGTGCCTAGCATGTAGTAAAAACTCCATAAATGTTAGCTATTATTACTATTGATGGAGAAGGAAATAGCAAACTTCTTCAGTGTCTTTGCCAAAAAAACCTCAAATGGATTCACAGAGAGTTGGACACAACTGAAAATGACTCAACAATAACATCACCACCATCATTGTTATTATTATCATTAAGGAAATTCACATCAAATAGTCTCAACTATATCAATAAAGAGTGAGAAATGGGACAAAAATAAGTTGATGGTAGAAACGAGTAATAGGATTAACCTAGAGTCTTCAGCATGTACTATTGGAAGGAGAAAAGGAAGGAAGAAGAGATGAAAAAAGAAGTGGAAGGAAGAGGGAAGGAGAAGGAGGAAGTTTGAGGCTTTGAAAAGGGTACCATGACAATTTTAAACTACAAAAGGATTTATGCATTGGGAAATATTGTTCCAATACAAGTGTAATTATACATTTATTTGTTGCATGTGTATATGCATATCTATATATGTGTGTATGTATATTTTATTTTTCCAGTTACATGTACAACTTTTTTTACCTTTGTTTTTAAAACTTTGAGTGTCAGATTTTTTCCCTTCCTCCCTCCCACCATAAAAATCATGTTGCAAAAGAAAACATAGATACTTCCCCCCCAAAAAAAGTCTTAAGAAAAATAAAAAAGTTTTTTCCTATAAGTATGCTTCAATCTGTAGTTAGATACAATCAGTTCTTTCTCTAGGTATGGATAGCATTTTTCATCATAACTGCTTTAGAGTAGACGAATCACTGGTATATTTATTTGTAACAGGACAATAATTCCCCAATGTTTATTTACTCACTTAAGGAAGTTGATCTGTTCACATCGGGGAATTTCTGTTCACCCACAGATGTAGTTAAAATGTTCATGTGTCTAAAAAAATGTCTGCTACTTATAAAATGAAAATTTATTTAATTTGGAGACTTGCAGCTCTATGATAGGTCATCAGCTCTGTTGATAATGAGCTGGTTTTTTAGAAGCATTTTAAAGTTCACAAAATAGTTGCTTCATTCTCAATAAAGGATATAATGTAAGTATAATCATCTCCATTTTATGGACAAAGTAACTGAGGTTTTAAAAGGTGATCTTATCATAGTTATTTTGTAATTAGAAAATTTAAGTTAGTAGAAGATCAAGTCAAGATGGTTTTGAGATATCTTTCATCAGCATTTAGTAATTTTGGATTAGAGGCAGATTTATAGGAGATATCTAGGTATGAAGGGTTGACAGGATAAGGAGGAAGAAACTGAAGGAGGCAAATTGAAGGATTTCTACCATGGGCAGGCAGGAATCCAGTTTAAGTTTGGATGATTAAGGAGGAACCAAAGCACTGCATGTCATAAATTCAACAAACAAATATGGAAAGAAAAAGTCAGTAGGAGAGGTAAAAAAAAAGGATAGGAAATTGTGGTCAGAGAGGAGAATATGAGATAATAAAATTGGATTGAAACGACCAACAAGATGATTTCAAAAAGGCCTGGAGAGACCTACATGAACTGATGCTAAGTGAAATGAGCAGAACCAGGAGATTATTATACACGGCAACAAGACTATACAATGATCAATTCTGATGGACATAGCTTTTCTCAACAATGTGGTGATTCAAACCAGTTCCTATTGTTCAGTGATGAAGAAAGTCATATACATCCAGAGAGGAGCCTGTGGGAACTGAGTGTAGACCACAACATAGCATTTTAATGCTTTCTGTGAATGTTTGCTTACATTTTGTTTTCCTTCTTAGGTTGTTTTTTTTTTCTCTTTTTAGATCTAATTTTTCTTGTGCAGCAAGATAACTTTATAGTTATGTATACACATATTGGATTTATCATATATTTTAACATGTTTAGCATGTATTAGACTACCTGCAATCTAGGGGAGGGGGTGGGGGGAAGGAGGAAAAAATTTGGAACAGAAAATTTTGCAAAAGTCAATGTAGAAAAATTACTCATATGTTCTGTAAATAAAAAGCTTTAATAAACAAAAAAAGATAGTAAAGTTGGATTTAATTTCTATTGATGCCTAAAGTATGACCACCCTGGCTGAGATGAATAGAACAGAAAAGTCATAGGAGTTGAAAAATTCAAGTAACTGTGAGATTGGAAGAATCATCAGTTTGAATATATATATGTCACGTATATGTACACATATGTATATTGTCTGATATTTAAATAAAATATTTTGCTTTTATTATACAACTCAAAATAACAGAATTCAGTTTTATAAGACTTCAATTTAGTTTGATATCATTAAAAATGTTCCATTTTCATCCCATTCCAGTTGTGCTGATTGCAATATTATCTATTTAATAACTTTTATCTTGACAAGCTTACTTCCCTTCTTCAAAGAATCTTTCCACTTCGGTGTCTACCTTATTTCTCTAATCACCTCAAGATATCTTTAAAAAATATAATCCAAGAAAACAGTATAGTTTTTAAAGTTACAGTTAGATAATAGATTCATACTATTAATTGAATTTCTAAACTGAACTGATAGAATTGAAATTCTATCTTATTGGCAGCTCATTCTTTCAACTTGACCATTCATTTTACCAAGCCTTCCCACATTAGTTTAGCTTAGTTTGACAAAAATTATATATACTATATCCCATATTTTTAGCTTCATTAACAAATTATAGCCACTCATTTAACAGTAGTACAAAATTTTAAGCCTGTATATCCAGATTAAAAAAACTTTACTTTGTGAAATATAATTAAATACATTTGAAATGTTCAAGTCAACAAGCATTTTAGATATTTACTGTTGAAATCTTTTGAGTATAGAGGGGTAACATAGTTGTACCTCTGCTTTAGGAAACTCAGTTTAAGGGATGAATGAAGTATGGATTGGACTGGGGAAAGACTTGGAGCAGACAGACCCACCAGTAGCTATTGCAATAATCCAGATATGAGATGATTAGATCCTACATTAGAGTTGTGGCAGTGTCAGAGGCAAGAAGGGAGAGTTATTGAGAGATATTGCAAAGGCAAAATTGACAGGCCTTGGCAACAGCTTGGATAGAGGATCAGAGAGGCTGGTATTGTTCTGTAAAGTAGCAGGAAGGTAGGAGGGGGAACGACAATGAGTTTTGTTTTGGGATATATTTAGTTTAAGATGTTCACTAGATATCACCCACTTTGAGATGTCTGAAAGACAGTTGGAGATTCAAGATTGGAATTCAGGAGCGAGTTTCAGGCAAGATTAAATCCATGGGAGCTGATGAGCTCACCAAATGCAATAATGTAGACGGAGAAAAGAGATTCCAGAATACAACCATGTGGGATAGTTACAGGTGGTTACAGGGATGAGGATCCAGCAAAGGAAACAGAGAAAGAATAGTCAAACAGGTGGGAGGAAAACACAGAGAGAAGAGAGTTTCAAGGAGAGAGCAATCACACTGACAAAAACTGTAGAAAGGTCAAAAGGAGTATGAAGATTGAGAAAAAGCTTTTGGTTTTGGCAATTTAGAAATTACTGATTATTTTGGAGAGAACAGTTCTATAGAAAGATGAGGTCAGAAACTGAAAAAAATATATATTTTTTTGTTTTGTTTTTTGGTGAGGCAACTGGGCTTAAATGGCTTACCCATAGTTACTAAGTGTGAAGGGTCTGAGGCTGCTTTTGAACTCAGGCCCATCTTGTCTCCAGGGCCAGTGTTCTATCTATTTTGCCATCTAGTTGTCCCCCAGAAACTGAAAATGTGAGGGACCGAGAGTTAGAGAGAAAGGGGAGGTAGCTATTGTAGATGTCCTTTACAAGTTTAGACACAACGAGCTGAAGAGATATAAAACAATAGTTAATAGGGCAAGAATGATTAAGGGAAGGGTTTTTTATTTTTGAGGATGGAGGGAGATAACGAATATGTTTGTAGATAATAGGGAATGAACCCATAGAAAGGGAGAGACTGAAAATCGTCGACAGAGTAAGGAGAACAGAAGTGATGACAACTTGTTAGAGGAACATGATGGAATAGAGTGGCTATTAGATTGAACATATGTACATATGTTGAATTTAGTAGGACCTCTGTAGGTAATGAACACAAGGGGATGGACTTTGACATCCAAGATGCCTGAATATTTCTCAAATTTACCAGTCATATGGTGTTTACCAATGTGATTTTTCTGGTGCTACCATTACTAATTAATACAAGTTTGATCTAGGTTTGGGGTCTTCTTTGGTAGCCATATTGTGATGGTTCTTCCAGAAGCTTGACTGAAAAATGGAAAGATGACAGAAGCCTAATTCCCATCAATGTCAATTTCAAAATTACTAGGAGAGAAGGGAGGAAGACTCATCAAAATCATGGGGAAAAAGATTGGAAAATGCCGAGAGTTTGGCTGATCAGGAGAGAGTGGTATAGTTAAATTACTTTATTAAAAGGAAGAGAGAACATGAATGACATAGAAGCATAAAGAGCACTGTCTATCTTGGCTCCTTATGGTTCTGTAATACGAATGGGGAAATGTATGGCCAGTAGCAGGTAGCAGGCTGCTAGAGATGCATCATCACTGATGTTAAAGAAAGCCGTGTTTTAGGTAATGAAGGAACTGGAAAGAATTTTCAGTTTTCCATTTGTGTAGTGGTTTTTTACATGTAGCTGGATTCTAACTCTCGTTGACAAAACCTTATATTGCTTTGTGTTTTACTGCTGTAAAAACAGGGAAGAGTAAATTTCAAAAGGCAGACTGACAAATTTGAAAAAAACTAAAATTACTAAATGCTAAATTTAAAAGCCCATATAATGCAACAATTACAATGCAATTAGAAATAACTAGAATAGAAGATGGGGTAGCTAGGTTGCATAGTGGATAGTGCTAGGCCTGAAATCAGGAAGATTCATCTTCCTGAGTTCAAATCTGGCTTCAGACACTTCCTAGATATTTGATCCTGGGCAAGTTAATTCTGTTTGCCTCAATTCCTCATCTGTAAAATGAACTAGAGAAGGAGATGACAAACCACTCCAATAATTTCCCCAAGAAAACCATGGGTGCTGAAGAATCAGACATGACTGAAATGACTGAATTTCCATCATCAATAGAAGTTGGAAAGGTTCATGAAAGCAGGGTCTAGATCTTTCAGGGATCAGGAAGGAATGAGATTAAGAAATCTGGATTCTGTTCCCATACTCATCCTTCTAAATTAACTCCTCTTATACATTCAAAGATGCACAGTTCTCTCCTACCTTAAATTATGATATCATTGCTCAACTTGATATCATTCTAAATAGAACGGAGGATTCCTTTAGGCAAATGGTGGGAGATGAAACTAGGGCAGATGGTGTGGGTCCAAGAGTGAAAGGTCTTGAAGGCCAGATAAATGCAATTAATACGATAGAAATTTGGTACCTATTCCCATAACAAGAGATCGGCTCATTCTTCATGGCACGTGACCACATCTCTAGAAATGGAATTTACAAAGAGAATGATGAGTCTGAACAAGACTACTCTGGATTTAATCTCTTTTAATAGGTTTGCAGGGTGATGAAATTGGAGGACCCAGAGAAGAGAAGTGTCTACTGCATAAGATTCTGGGCTCTCTTCAAGCTGGCTCACTTGGCCTTCACTGAATAAGTATGGGGTTGTCCAACATGGCTCTGGCTGCTGTGGGGCTTGCTGGTTGGCTGCAGCAGCCCTGAGTGGATGCGAGGTAAGACTGCTCCCTGGGAGATGGTGACATGGCCAAAGAGCTGGTTGAACTCAGCATCATTGCGTACAGCCAGCTGCATGTGGTGGGGAGCGATGCGACTTTTCTGGTTGTTACGGGCAGCATTGCCTGCCAGCTCCAGGATCTCAGCAGTCAGGTACTCTAGCACAGCAGCCAGGAAAACAGGGGCAGCTGAGGCCAATCTCTGGGCATAGTGGCCCTGGCGCAGAAAGCGGTCCACGCGGCTCACAGGGAACTGCAGCTGGGCCCTTGAGGAGCGTGATCGGGTTCGGGCCCGGGGATGCGAGGGTCCTTGATGACTTCGCTTCTCAGGCATGACGTTATCCTGAGGTCTTCTAGCATCCCTAACTCGTCCAGGCACCTGTGTTAGGTCCTATAACAGGGACCCTTTATATACTTAGACTCACTATTTCAATTGGCCCATAGATAGCCAATGGGAAACTAAGGACCAATTGTGAGATGAGAAACTCATCCTGGCTGGTTGTGATGTCATTACCTTCTCCTTTCTTGCCAACTCTTCCTACCTGAGCTCCTTTCCTTAACTACTTCTTTTCCCATGATGGGACCACAATTTCCCATGAGGAGGTGAGTACTCCATCTTTCACTGAAACTAGCTTTCTCAGAAATCCAGACTTTAGTCCATCACTAGTTATTCAAAGAATATATTAAGTTTATTGCTATCTAATCTCTTTCCCAACTATTACCAAAATGCTGTACTTAATGGCCACATGTTTTGTTGTATCTCCTTCCCAGTTATGTCCTCTTTCATTTTCTTCCATACCCAACCTTCAGGGCCTAGTCATATTTTCTTCATAACAAAACAAGCTCTCCTTGAGCCCCATGGCCTATAGTGGTGATTCCCACCTCGTTTATTAAGGGCATCTGTCATTTACATATTATTCCTATACTCTTGATTCGTTATACCGAGCAATTTTTTTCTTGTATTGGTATTTAATGGTTCACATATTAATTTATTCTTTTCCCAAGGGCGGGGCAACAGTAGAATGATCAATAGGTAGCTAGATTCTGAAACCCTATGATCATATGGTTCTATGACTCTAGAAGCTAGACCAGGAAAGGAAAGGGAAGGCAGTTGGAGCAAAGAGGCATCAATCACCATTCAGAGTCAATGCCTTTATTAACCCAAAGGGGTTGGAACTCCAAGGAAAAAAGGATATCTGAACTTCAAGGAATAATCAACAGGGCTGTGTGTTGTCTTGGTTCAGTTCTTAGAGGGATAGGATGGTGTTTTCTTCTTGGTGAATGCGTCTGGTTAATGCTTCTTGCTCCTCTGAAAAGTAAACATAGAGACACATGAAAGGAACTGAATTAGAATCAGGGGAACTGAATGGCAAGGGAAGAAGCTTGAGGTGGGCTGAAGTTATGGAAATAACCAGGAAAACTCAAGCAAGAAGATCTGCTGCAACCAGACAGATGGGGTCAGAATGGGAGGAGAGCTTTCAAGGACAGGAACTGAGTAGGTCCTAGAAAAAAGTGCCAAGGAGTGCTCTGCTCCTTACTGTTACTGTGTACTACACTGGGCAAGCTGCTTGACTTCTGTGGAGCTTGATAACTTCAGGTCTCGCTCCTATGATCCCATACCCTGGGTCTGTAGCATTGCCTAATGTCAATGAACCATCTTCCTCCTCTAAGAAATGGTCATAGTTGCCCTTTGTTTACCTACTTCCTCGTGCTATTGTAAGGATCAAGAGGAAGAACATGACATGCTTCAGGAACAACTTTCTAGTAATGTTATTGGTGGTGATGGTGAAAAGGAAAAGCAGTATTATTGTGACATGTCATGGTCATATGTCATATGTCATGACAGCTAGCCCTGGCTAGGACTAGAAGAGAGAAAGGGGAGTGAGATGTTGTCTTTGACAGTTCCAATCCTGGGAACATCACAACCTGAAAGCCTAAAGGATGAGTTGGTGTGTGTGTGTGTGTGTGTGTGTGTGTGAGAGAGAGAGAGAGAGAGAGAGAGAGAGAGAGAGAGAGAGAGAGAGAAAGAGAGAAGAGAGAGAGAGAGAGAAAGAGAGAGAGAGAGAGAGAGAGAGAGAGAGAGAGAGAGAGAGAGAGAGAGAGAGAATATGTGTTGGTGATGGTGGTGACAAGTGTACAGGGAAGAACTGACTACCTTTTCTCATTCTTATCCAATCTGGCCTTAAACCTTTCAAAGACTCCTAAGCGTCCCTTAGGGACTCATGCTCTGTCCCTTGACACTGTTTTCCTAACATATTCATCAGCCTTACACACCACACACATAGTGACTTTGAACCTAATGCCATTCAGAGTAGATGGAGTTCTGGGGTGTATCTTCAGAGGGACATGACACAGAGGAAATGCTACCAGCCTAGAATCTTGAGTTCTGGCTTTTAGTTTTGGCTCTGCCTCTAATTATATGTGTGAACTTAGATCCCACTAGGGACCCTCTCCTAATATCTCTCTCTCTCTCTCTCTCTCTCTCTCTCTCTCTCTCTCTTTCTCTCTTTTGCTGAGGCAATTGGGGTTAAGTGACTTGCCCAGAGTTACACAGCTAGAAAGTGTTAAGTGTCTGAGACCAGATTGGAACTCAGGTTTTCCTGACTCCAGGGCTGGTGCTCTATCCACTGTACCACCTAGCTGCCCCTCCGGATCTCTCAATGTTAATGTCTTCTCTCTGTTGATTGTCCACAATTTAACCTGTATAGAGTTTGATTGTATATAACTGTGTGTGTGTTATCTGCCCACTAGATTGAGTTACTTGAGAACTTTTTCTTCTTTTTCTGTCCCAGTGCTCAGTGCAATGCTTGGCACAAAGCAGATGCTCAATAAATACTAATTGACATTGATATACATATAGAGAAATGTAATGGTCACAGAGAAAACAAAATTTTAAAGAGCACAGAAATGGATGCAGGAAAGCCTATTCGCCCATGGCTAAAACAGTGCCTAACATGGTAGAACCTTAATAAATTGTTTACTGGTAGATTGATTAAAATCTCCCTGTCAGTCCTAACCCATGATAGATGCTCTGTGACTTTTGGATCTGGGAGGATAGGGAGAAGAAAGGTTATTAAGCAATTGTAATATAATAATAATAATGATGATGATGATGATGATGATGACGATAGCTCCTGTTTACATGTGATTACAAAGATTTACAAAGCACTCTACTTATAATAAGCTTGAGAAGGAATAATACAATCTTACTACACAAATATTAAGTGATCTGCCATGTCCTCTGTGCCAGGTGCCAGAGATATATCCAAAGACCAAAAGGAAATAGTCTGGTCTTAGGAAGTTGACATTGCAAATACAATTCTCTCCTTTTATAGGCCATAAAATTGAGACATAATATAGACCAATTGCCTAATTTATCAGGTGGGATCCCAGTGACCCAGAGATGTTAAGTGGTCTGATTGTACAGGGTCTTAAATAGCAGAACCAAAGATACAAATCCCAAGGAAACTGACTCAGAGAAGTCAGGTCTCATGTCCCAATTCCACAGATAGTAAGGGTCAGTTTTGGATTTTGAATCAGGCCTCCTGACCTCTTGAGCCAGCACTCTTTACATCACATTTTCTTAGTCAAACCTTCATAACTGGAAGATCTTTATGACTCTCTGGCTGGAGATGCAGAGGATGAAGGAAGAATTGGTCCTTTTCTGGAACAACTGAGAGCAGCCAGAGGAGTGGCTGGAGAAGCTGCCTACCCTGAGGTTTTGGCTTTTAGAGGATGGGGAGAGGAAAGGAGAAAAATCTCTCCCTGGAAGAGACAGTGTAGTTGAGTGGGAAGTACACTGGGCTTGGAGTCAGAGGAACAAGGTTCAAATCTCACCTCTGATATTCCAAGACCTTAGGAAAATGACTAATTTCTCCTTGCTTCAGTTTCCTCTTCTATTAAAAAAGGGGGGCTGACCTTTCAGTTCTAAATCTATAATTCTTCAAACTTTTCCCATTCCTCATGTGTGGCTGCCTACACTGGCCCCCTGACTCTTTCCCTTCCAATCCATCACATTAATCTAAAACATTGTTCTTTTCACATATACTCCTCTGATTGAGAGTCTTCAATGTCTCCTTTCATCTATAGAACTCAAAATGGAATCCAAACTCTATCCTGACATTCAATGCATCTCCAGTCTGCTTCTGTTTCACCTTTTCATCCTGAACCCCATGACATCAGCAAAGCTCATTTCCTCACTGTCGCCTCTATTTGTCGTACTCAAACCTGGAGCCAGCTTTGAGTTGGCAGAAATGTCGAGAATTGGCTAGTCCACTCCCATCTCACTTTGCAGATAAGGAAAATCAAACCTATACTAGGGGAAATGACTTACAACTTACAAATGGCGAGATAGGATTAGAACACAAGTCTCTATTGCCAGTTTATCTTATTTTTATTTTTCTAGCCTTCATACATTTTATCCTACTATTCCCAGTGCATCTAAATTGCCTTCTGATCATCCAGGAACTTTTCCATCTTTCAAAACCCAGATAACTGGGTTTGTGCACTTCTGTGCATTCTTTCCTAATAACTCAATAATGCTGTCCATTTGATCTATGAATTCTTTGAATAAAAAGTCACATATACTAATAATCTGCTACACTTCTACAATGCCTTCAGATTTGCACCTTTGAGACAGGTAGTATAGTATTATTACACCTATTTTATAGATGAGGAAATTGGAATTCAGAAGAGGAGATGGGACTTGGCTGAGGTTACACAGTAAATGCTTTAGGACTTAAACCCCAGCCAGCTGATGTTCCCAGATTAGCTTTTCCCATAGATCACCTCTAGATAGTCTTAAATTGAGAATTCCTAAAACTGATAGTCACTTTTACTTGATACAGACTCCAAGTACTGTGTTTGCAGCAAAATGGTAAGTTCCTCATCGAGGAAAGAACAATATTTTTGTGCTTCTTGGTGGTCACCCAATGCAGAATCCAAAGGAACTGACGACACAGTGAGAGGACTCACTATGATTCAGTAGCTCTTTCTTACCGTGGAAAGGCTCCATACACCTCCGACCACAGCCAGAGAAACAACACTTTTCCTCTCCCCGGCAATGATTATCTAGCTGACAGGTGAAGGTCCACTTATTCCTGGGACAAATCTTGGTCACAGCAGGACACCGACCAGACTTAACTGTGGGGGGAAGAAGTGAAGGGGACAATGGGTGAGAGGCACAGAGAGCAGGTAGTCTTATTACCAGGGGGATCAGAGGGGGTCTGCCTAAAAGCAACCTTGCAAGAGAGTGACTAAAGGGAGAAGTTACCTCTGTTGGGATTGGAGTCTGTTAACTTCATGAAGCAATTTGAAGGGTTTCACTGCCTGAAAATTATGAGGCACATAGGGAATATAGTTGAGTGATGAATTTGGAATCAAAAGACTTGGGTTCAAAGTCTTGGATATATATATATATGGACATGATATATATATATATATATATATATATATAATCATAGCATTAATACACATTATACAATTTTTTCTTCAGGTTGCATTCATCCCCAGCGTGACCTTTTTAACCTCTGCTGATCTGCAGGAGCCACTAAAAGACTCTCTTTATACTATATATTCTCTGGCCCCCTCCCAGCACCTGCCATAATATTCATTGGATCTGAAGTCCTTCATTTAGGGAGTTAGCACAGGACAGAGAATTTAGATCTGGCCGGGGGGTTTGGAGCAATTTAGGGCCAGTCTGTTCACTTTACAAAGATGATGCCACGTCTGTGCCCGAGACCATAGAAATAAGACGTGGCAGAGCTGGGGTATGATCCTAGAGCTGCTGAGGGAGAGGACCCAGAAATAACTCTAGGGGACAGGAATAGCATTTCAGTGACAAGCCCACAAAAGGCCATCAGAAAAGCCATCTTAGGCCAGAAACAAGAGGTCTAAGTGTTAGGGAAGGAAGTCCCTTTCCCTTCCTTTTCATGCCAGTCCCTGAACCAGCCTCACTTGGCCCTCTTGCCTCTAGGCTCTTCCCAAACTTCCACCAACTTCATTTCCCTAAACATTGGATCCATCATGCAATCATTCAGTTGCCTGAGAGCTTTCAATGCATCTCTTCTGCCCCCAGAATCCGGGATTGAACTCCTTAGCCTGGCAACTCTAAAGTGCCAAAGTGAATACCCTAACCTCAGAGAATGAGAGGAGCCAGAGAACTGTGTTTGCTGCTCAGTCAGGCCTGCGTGCACATAGATAATCATTCTACTACCACCTCTCCCTTCCCTTGCTGTGCCAGCAAGTGGGCAATGAGGGTAGCAAGGATGGTCCCAGGCCTGACTGAGAGCAAATTATATCATTCATGGCTCTTGTGCTTACTCAGAACTCCTGTGAGAAAGAGATTTTTTTATTTTTTGCAAAACACTTCCTTTCTGGGGGCAACACTGTGTTTTTTCTTGCTGCCCTTGGGGTGTGTAAGAAGTTAATCCCAATACCCTCATCTGGGTGGTATATACATAGGGTCCTGGGCCTAGAGTCAAAACCACCTTCAGACATTTATGAGCTGTGTGACTTTGGGAAAAATCACTTAAACTAAGTTAAGTTTCTTCATCTGCAAAAGAGGATAATAATAGTACATATCTTCCCAGGTTGTTAAGAGTATCAGCTGAGATAAAATTATAAGGCATTTAGTGTAGAAATGCCTTATATGTACATGCCTAGCACATGGTAAATACTTAGTAAATCCTTATTTTCCTTCTTTCCTTCCTTCCTTCCTTCCTTCCTTCCTTCCTTCCTTCCTTCCTTC
>JAJPUD010008523.1:28573-44514 GCA_023553655.1 Myrmecobius fasciatus | reverse complement strand
TTCCTTCCTTCCTTCCTTCCTTCCTTCCTTCCTTCCTTCCTTCCTTCCTTCCTTCCTTCCTTTTCTTCCTCATTCCTTTGCTGTCTACTGCATGGAACCATGGAGATAAAGGATGGGGGCAAGGGGAGAAAAAGCTCTTTGCAAACATGAAAGAGCTATAGAAATAAGAGACTTCATGAAAGGGAGTGTGACCCTGTGTAGAGAGAATTTCATTTTTCTCAAGCCAGAGGACATTAGTTCTAATCTTGAGTCTTTCTCTTGACTCCCTATGTGACCTTAAGCAAGTCACTTACTCTATGGGTAAGTGATTTCCTCAATTGATTTCCTCATCTGTAAAATGAGAGGGATAATTTGGTTTGATGACCCTTAAGAGCCCTCCTAACTGTAGAGACTTGATCACTTAGTCTAGATGGGCTTTTTAAATGCATACTCACTTTGAGTTCAACAGCCCACCAAACCATAGGGTCAGTAGACTACTCATGTTCAGATGTCCACATGTGTCAGGCAGAGCAGAGTGCAAATGCTCATAAGGACTGGAAAGGTCAGACAATGGATTCATTTTACAGAATAGAATGTAAGATCTTGAATCATACTAGGAGAAAAGATGATCTCATTGTGAACTGGGTGAGCTTCATCAATGGTTCAAAGGGAGTCAGTCCAACTTTCAGAAGTTTGGGAATGGGACCAAGATGTAGCTAGGATACTCTGGGTTGGCATCTGAGACCCAGCTCTGCCATTTCACTAGTTCTGTGCTCATGCATGAGTCACTGACTCTTGAGTTCCCAACAATAAAATTGAGGTAAATGTTACTTAATATTTAACATTTTCTAGGTTATTGTAAGGAAGTTTTAACATTTTAATAGCATTTTAAGGTTTTGGAAGTACTTAAAAATATTATTTGATCCTCACAGAGGAAAGTGCTATTATTATTCCCATTTTATAGATGGGGAAACTGAGGCTCGTAAAGGTTAACTGATTTGCCACAGGTCACACAGCTATTAAATGTCTGAGGCAAGATTTTAATTCAAGTCTTCTAATCTTCAGACCCAGCAGGTTTTATCCACTGTGTCATCTAGAAAAGCTTAGAAAGGCAAGCACCTTAGAAACTGTAACTTTAGAAACACACATAGAGATCATGATTACCTTTGATCGGCATGGTACAGCAAGAGTTGACACAACATTTGGCTTCCCCATTGCAGTCCAGGTCAGTCTGGCATTTCTTATGGCAAAGCCGATTGAGCTGGTGCTCCTCAGAGGAGGAAGAAGAAAAGGTATTCAAGGGGCACCTGCCATCTTTCTCTAGAAGAGAGCAGAACCAGTAGTGGGGGGGGGGATGTGCACACAGGTGGCTTTCTTCTCCTATGGTGCCCTACCTACCTTAGCTCTATTTCTACTTGCTCCCAAATCTGGGGTGGGATGAGATGGTTATGTCTCTTCCAGACAGTCTTCTTTGATCTAGAGGAGCTGGAGTGAGCTGAAGTACTCTGAGAACTGCCTTAACTTCCAATTCTCCATCTACCTCCCATCCCATAGCTCTCAAGGCATCCTAATTAGGAAAACCCAAAATCTTGTCGCCCATAGTACCATGGACAGGGACCCCTTCCATACCAAACCATATTCTCTTACCTTGGGTAGTGTTCATACACAGCCAGCTGCATCCTTGTTGGCAGCATTTCAGGTCTTGGGGACAGCCGGAATTACCATTGCACATCTGTTTACACTCAGTTATGTCTGACAACATCTGGCGGAAATTTGGGCAGTCCCCAGCCTTCTCTGCAATGAACAGGAACCATAAACACTCTGCCAACTTCTCCATTATGGAAGGTATGTCCTCCTGTTTCTCTCCTGACACTTAACTCTCCCCAGCTTTTGTCCTGTCCCTACTCCCTTCCATTTCCTCCTTCCACTCCCACATCCCTTCCTTCTTGCCCCCTTTCATGAAGGCAGGTCCCTAAGGTCCCTTCCAGGTCTAAACCTATGACAAGCCATTCCTCATCTCTCTACCTGTTGAATCATTCTCATCAAATTCAGGTGCCATGTTCTCCTCAAAGATTTACCCAATATACCCTTTTATATGTAAGTGTTCTCTTATCAGGTTTTTCTCAAGTACTCTTGTCTCCTTTGCTCTTGGCACATTTTAAAATATGTTTGTTTTCCCTATTCCTAGCTTGCCCTCCCTTTAGGCTATCAACTTGTATTCTTCATTTTTGAAGTCCTGCTGTGGAGCAAAGTGTCTGCACAGTAATTGCTTAATAAAAATGGTCCAATTAAGTCCATCTTTTCTTTCTTCTTTCTTTTCCTCCATCTCCCTTCCCATCTCCTTTCTTCCTTCTTTTCTTTTCACAATTCTTTCTTGCTCCTGTCAGGAAGCTACATGTCTTTCCCCCAGGCCAACTTTGTACAAGGAGGTAGGAAAGCAGAGCTTTCTCCAAAGGGATAAGACAGGGAGGTTCCACAACTGAGAGAAGTTAAAATTATGGGGATTGGAAACAAAATGTGAGATGAGCTGAGAAGAGAAAGAGTCAGGAAGATGGGCAAGTATTCTTAGTGGACAGCTGAAAGGAATTAGAGCATACTGTGCTAACAAAACTGGAAGTAGGAGCTAGAACTTGAATCTATTTCTATCCAGTTTTCTTATCTCATAGATGAGAAAAGTGAGATCCAGAGAGATGTGGAGACCAGAAAGGAGAAGACAAGATAAGGGGGACATCTCCAGAAGCTGCAGGTCTCCTACCTACTGAATTCTGAGCAGCCCATACTCCTAGGGCCAGTAGGACCAAGGTCAAAATCTTCACTGACTGCATCAT
This sequence comes from Myrmecobius fasciatus, assembly GCA_023553655.1. Classification (NCBI taxonomy): domain Eukaryota; kingdom Metazoa; phylum Chordata; class Mammalia; order Dasyuromorphia; family Myrmecobiidae; genus Myrmecobius; species Myrmecobius fasciatus. Next base: position 41,707 of record JAJPUD010008523.1, on the reverse strand, counting down.
GAGGCAGTAGTTCCCTCCTGCTGGGCTGTGGCAGTGGTTGAATGGCCATCCTAGTTGCTCTAGCAGGATTTAAAAGAGAGCCAGATTTGGGAGTGGAAGGGAGGTGCCCAGAAGGGTGGAGCAAAAAGTGGAGAAAGGGGGAAGGAGAGAAGCAGGACAGCTGGTTCTTTTAGGAGTTCCTGGTTTAAACTATTATCTTTCTTTTAGGGGAAGGAAGAGGTAAGAATCCCAAACAGGGAGCCAGAACACTCACCCCCAGACACACAGTTTTATTTATTTATTTATATTAAATTATTATTTTATTAATAATTTATTAAATTAATTTTTATTAAAGCTTTTTAATTGCAAAACATATGTATGGGTAGTTCTTCAACAATGACCCTTACAAAGCTTTCTGTTACAAATTTTTCCCCCCTAGTCCCCACCCTTCCCCTGGATGGCAGGAAGTCCACTACATGTTAATTATGTTAATGACAAATCGAATATATGTATACATATTTCCACACTTATCTTGCTGTGCAAGAAAAATCATGTCTACAAGAAAAAAAATCTGAGAAAGGAAACACAATGCAAGAAAACATTGATAGAGAGCATGAAAATATTATGTTGTGGTCCACATTTCATATCCCTTTCTCTGGGTGTATATGGCCTTCTTCACTGAACAATTGGAACTGGTTTGAAGCATTTCATTGTTGAAGAGAGCCATGTCCATCAGAATTGATCATCATATAGTCTTATTGTTGCTGTGTATAATGATCTCCTGGTTCTGCTCGTTTCACTCAGCATCAGTTCATGCAAGTCTCTCCAGGCCTCTCTGAAATCATCCTGCTGGTCATTTTTTACAGAGCAATAATATTCCAACACATTCATATACCATAATTTATTCAGCCACTCTCCAATTGATGGGCATCCATTCAGTTTCCAGTTTCTAGCCACTACGAAAAGAGCTGCCACAAATATTCTTGCACATGTGTGTCCCTTTCCTTCCTTTAAGATCTCTTTGGGATATAAGCCCAATAGAAACACTGCTGGGTCAAAGGGTATGCACAGTTTGATAACTTTTTGAGCATAGTTCCAAATTGCTCTCCAGAATGATTGGATCAGTTCACAGTTCCACCAACAATGTATCAGTGTCCCAGTTTTCCCACATCTCTTCCAACATTCCTAATTATCTTTTCCTGTCATTTTAGCCAATCTGACAGGTGTGTAATGGTATCTCAAAGTTGTCTTAATTTGCATTTCTCTTATCAGTAGTGATTTGGAGCACCTTTTCATATGATTACAAATAGTTTTAATTTCATCATCTGAAAATTGTCTGTTCATATCCTTTGACCATTTATCAATTGGAGAGTGGCTTGAATTTTTATAAATATGAGACAATTCTCTATAAATTTTAGAAATGAGGCCTTTATCAGAACCATTAAATGTAAAGATGATTTCCCAATTTATTGCTTCTCTCCTAATCTTGTCTGCATTAGTTTTGTTTGTACAGAAACTTTTAAACTTAATATAGTCAAAATTTTCTATCTGGTGTTCAATTAAGAGTTCCAGATCTTCTTTGGACATAAATTTATTCCATCTCCATAGGTCTGAGAGGTAAACTATCCTATGTTCTTCTAATTTGTTTATAATATCACTCTTTAGATCATGAACCCATTTAGATCTTATCTTGGTATGTGGTGATAGGTGTGGGTCAAGCCCTTAATTTCTTGCACACTAGTTTCCAATTTTCCCAGCAGTTTTTGTGGAACAATGAGTACTTATCTCAAAAGCTGGGGTCTTTGGGTTTATCAAAGACTAAATTGCTATAGTTATTGCCTAGTTTGTCCTGTGATCTTATCTTATGCCTCTAATCAACTACTCTATTTCTTAGCCAGTACCAAATGGTTTTGATGACCACTGCTTTATAATATAGTTTTAGATCTGGTACAGCAAGGCCACGTTGATCAGCTTTTTTTTTCCATTAATTCCCTTGAAATTCTTGACCTTTTGTTCTTCCAGATGAACTTTTGTACTATTTTTTCTAGATATGTAAAATAATTTCTTGGGAGTTTGATTGGTATGGCACTAAATAAGTAAATTAATTTGGGTAGTACTGTCATTTTTATTATATTCGCTTGGCCTTCTCATGAGCACTTGATGTTTTTCCAATTGACTAGGTCTGACTTTATTTGTGTGGAAAGTGTTTTGTAGTTTAGTTGGTATAGTTCCTGACTTTTCCTTGGCAGATAGATTCCCAAATATTTTATACTATCAACAGTTATTTTGAATGGAATTTCTTTTTGTATCTCTTGCTGCTGAACTTTATTGGTAATATATAAAAATGCTGCTGATTTATGTGGATTTATTTTGAATCCTGCAACTTTGCTAAAGTTGTGAATTGTTTCTAGTAGTTTTTTAGTTGAATCTCTAGGGTTCTCTAAGTATACCATCATGTCATCTGTAAAGAGTGATAATTTGGTTTCCTCATTACCTACTCTAATTCCTTTAATCTCTTTTTCTTCTCTTACTGCCAGAGCTAACATTTCTAATACAATATTAAATAGTAATGGTGACAGTGGGCAGCCTTCTTTCACTCCTGATCTTATTGGGAATGGCTCTAGTTTGTCTCCATTACATATGATGCTTGCTGATGGTTTTAAGTAGATGCTTCTAATCAATTTAAGGAAAAGCCCATTTATTCCTATACTCTCTAGTGTTTTTAATAGGAATGGGTGAGACACACAGTTTTTAAACTAATTATAGTTTTATGACTTTGAACACTATTTCATGAATCAGAGCCTAAGTTTCTTTGTCTGTAAAATGGGAGTGATAATTATTACATCACCTGCTTACAGGATTCTGATAAGAAGTACTTCAGTCCTTCAAGGATCTGTAAACCCCAGTAATGCAGACTAGAGCTACTCTCTTCTTTTTAGTAATAAATAGGTCTCATATGACAACCTCCTCTCAAAAAAAAAAAAAACAAATAAAACAAACCGCAATTCTTATTTTCTGGTAGATAGCCTCTCTCCTATAACAGATAGGCATAGTTCAACTCTGGGGTTCCACTTCAAAGCCTTTCCAAATTTGGTAGCATTTGCTAATGGAGTCTTTAACCCTTTAAAAACTCAGTACTAAAATACTAGAGGAAGCTTGAGAGAAAAGTACTTTGTAATCGATAACTGGCATTGGTGTAGTGTTCAAAGATTTGCAAAACTTTACATATATTCTCATGTGAATCTTCACAAGCCTAGGAGAGAAATGCTATTATCCCTGTTTTACAGATAAATCAACTGAGGCTGAAGGAAGTAAAATGATGACTTGCCCAGGGTTTGAATTCAGCTTTACATATATTCTTTACCTATATTTTACATATATTCTATACCTATGTATATGTGAATCTTTACAAGCCTGGGAGAGAGGTGCTATTATCCCTATTTTACAGATAAATCAACTGAGGCTAAAGGAAATAAAGTGATGACTTGCCCAGGGTTTGAATTCAAGTCTTCCTGATTCTGTCATCTAGCACTTCACTCACTACCTCACCTGCTGTCATATAAATGCAAATGGTTATTATTGGGAGCTATGATTAAGAGTGCAGTAGTCTGCAAAGAATTATAAATAATACTCCCCAGACAATGGAGAGGCAAGTGGTAGCTGTGAACCAGCTGCAAGGTATAAGGACTAACAAAGATGAATTGTAACAGACATCAGTAGATAAAATGTACAAGGGAAAATAAAGATAAACTGGTTATTCATAGAATATGAGGGAAGGATTGCCTATGCTCTCCAGTAGAATCCTCATAAGTCAGAAATTGAGAAAGAGCCCAAGTATCTTGGATGGATTTCCGGGGTCAGATTTATAGAAGGGTTGAAAGGAATTTGGGAAAATTGGGACACTAATGTGTTATGGGTGGAATTAATTATGAACTGATCTAACCATTTTAGAGAGTAATTTGAAACTATACCTAAAGATCTATAAACCTGTGTATACCCTTTGACCCAGTAAAGACCACTACTAGTTCTATATCCCAAAGAGATTTTTTAAAAAAAGATCTTTCTATGCAAAAAATATTTATAGCAGCCCTTTTGGTGGAAGGAAATTAGAAATTGATGCTCATTAGTTTGGGAATGACTGGAACAAGTTGTAGTATATGATTGCGATGGAATACTATTGTGCTATAAGAAATTATGAGTAAGATGCTTTCAGAGAAACCTAGACTTATATGAATTGATGCAAAGTGAAGCAAGCAGAAACAGGAGAACATTGTACACAGTAATAACAAGATTGTACTTTGATCAACTATGAATTTTTTAGCTATTCTCAGCAATACAAAGATCTAAGACAATTCCAATGGTCTTATGATGAAAAATGCTATCCACCTCTAAAAAATGAACTAATGAAGTCTGATACAGACTTTATCTTTCTTGTGGTTTGTTTTTGGGGGCTTATCTGTTTTCTTTTACAACATGACTGGTTGGAAAATGTTTTGTATTATTTCATATGTATAACCTGTATCAAATTATTCACCTCATTGAGAGAGAAAAGAAGGAAAAGGAGAGAGAATTTGGAACTCCAAATTAAAAAAGAATGTTAAAAAATGTTTTTACATGTAATTGGAAAAAAATAAAAGTTAACCATTTCACAAAACCCTAGTCCCCCCAATGTAGAAGGGATCAAAATTTTTAAAATAGTCCTACGGAAGAATGTGGGCAATGATTATACAGAATGGGTAGGCACAGGTAGGTTGTGATTTACAAATACCCTAGTATTTTTCTGACCTAATCTCAAGCCTAAAACTATATACCAAATCCTGCCTCTGCCATTTACCTGTGTGAACTGGACAAGTCACCTCCCTTTGGGCTTTAGCGTCCTCATATGTAAAATAAAGGGATTCGATTGAATGGTCTCCAAAGTCCCTTTATTCCAGCTTCAAGTCCTGATTCTTTCTTTCCCCCCTTCCCCAATATGAGAAGTTATTTCCCACTTTAGAGATATAATGGCTCTGGGATGTAGGGAAGCTGGGAGGAGGGGAATTAGAATTGAAACATACAGTAATATTTTCCTTCCCCAGAGGACCAGAGTTTGCTTATTATTTCTATTTAGCTTCCTATTTAGTTTAATTGAATTTAAATTGCTAGAGTCTAAACCTTTAGACAAATTTTCATGTTCTGGGAACTCAGGGCTAACCTTTTCTTGAGTACTTCTCCTATGCCCATGCCTTATTATGGTCCTGCACATTGCTGGTTCTAGGAGAACAACTGCTTAGCAAGGAGTCAAAGAGATCACATAAGGAAGCCATTTTCCCCAAAGGCCTTCTTGCCTATGTCAATGGAACTAAATCTAGCTAGACCAGGAGGCTGAAGACTGCCTAGGGCTAAGAGTAGGTTCCTTCCTAGCAGAGGGTGGAGGAGGAGCCCCCTCTTCTCAGAATGGCCCTGGAGTTCTTCCTCTAGTCAAATTTTCTGAACCCACTTGCCCTCAGGGTTGTGTTGGTGAATTGTGGTCATGGGGGTGTGAAAATAGAAGGGGGGGATTGGATAATTTAAATCAAGACCCACAGCAGATCAGTCTGCTATAATGAGATTTCTGCCTTCTAGTCAGATGACTTGGTTTTGATGTTTGACTATTATTAATAACATGTGCTTCTTTTGTCTTAGTTTTGTCTATAAAATGTAAGAATTGGGCTATATCTCTAATAATAATGACTGGCATTTTGGTAACATTTTATGATAACAAAGCACTTTGCTCACATTCTCTCATTTGATCTTCCCTATTAAGTAAGAAATTCAGGATTTTAACCCTGTATTACATTTGAGGAAATAGACTAAAGGAGACTCAGCATCTGGGCCAGGGTAACACAGTAAGAATCAGAAGTGACATTCAAACCCACTCCCTCCTGATTCAAAGCCCTGACAATTCTAATATTCTTTCAATCTCCAAGTGTTATGAGATTATGAACAAACCGATCACCATCTTCTGGTAGACTTCCAAGTCAGTGGCTGCTAAATAACTTCACTACTCCATTATTTACCTGTCAGTGACAACTCCACTTTGCAAGACTTTGAAGGAGTTAAAAATAGATCTTTTATTGGACACTTTTCAAGACTTTGAAGGAATAAAAAAATAGATATTTTGGGGAGATAAAACTGGGTCCCCTTTGCTTGTTTGAAGAATCTAGGACCCTTGTTCTCCAGCAGCTCCCTCTCCAAATATCTTAACAACAAAAAAATGGCTTTGTGGATACATTTTGTTCTGATATCACAATCATTTCCAGATGTGTGTCCCACAATCATTAAAATTAAGAGAAACAGTTAAGAAAAACCACATAATACAATGACCATGTTGGACAGTGCATACAATATTCCACCCCTCCCAAGTTCCCCTCCCCCTCCTCATCTCTTTTACCTCTAATGGAAAGAATATCTCATGATCTTTAGGACCAAGAAGGGTCATTACAGTTACTCAGAGTTAAGCTTCCTTTTAGTATTCCTTTAATTGACATCATCATAGTCACCCTATATGTTGTTCCTTTGGTTCCATTTACTTCTGCATTAATTCATTTGAGATTTCCCATGTTTCTCCGAATTCTTCATATTCACCATTTCTCAGTGTATAATAATTTTCCATTACACTCATATACCACAATTTGTTTAGCCATTGCTCTGTTGATAAGCACTTACTTTGTTACTAGTTTTTTGCTTCCACAAAAAAAGTGTCATCAAAAGTATTTTGTTAAATATGAAGCCTTTCTTTTTGTCTTTGATCCTCTTGAGGTGATCCAGTAGTGGGATAATTTGGTCAACGGTTCAGTAGCTTTTCTTAATTCTAAACTTTTCCCAACCAGGTAGATTAATTCCCAGTTAATTCCACCAACAGTATTAATTCATTAAAGTAACAAAAACCCCATTACTTATTAACACAAATAACACATTTTATGAAAAATAACTATACATTTCAAGTAAAAATATTTAGTGAGAAGAGAGGCATTGCTTTACATATTTTAGCAAATCTCTTTGATGTCTAGCCATAATATAAGAGAGCTAGATTCCCATGTCTGCTTCTGCATTCAATTTGTTGCAACATTTTGTTTTGGTGGAAGAATATGGAGAAAAATCTGGCCTCACACAGATTTGTAATTGGAAGAGACAAAATTTTAGTGGGCAAATTTTATATCTTAGTATTATTGTGGAAATAGTTTTGACTTGTAAATCCCCTGAAATGTCTCAGGAACCCCCAGGAGGTCTTGGACCATGCTTTGAGAATCACTCTTCTAGGTAATATATTGAAAGTTCTGTGGGCTTGGAGATGGGAGATCTGAATCAGAATCTTGACTCTGACTTAAGAGATGCAGTCAACTTTTTTCTTTGTGCTTCAGTTTCTATTAACAAAATGAGATTGGATTAGATAATAATTACGATCCCTCCTCTAAAAATTTCTGTCCTGATAGCTGATGAATTAAATAGGATACGACAAAATATGAGTGGATATTAAAGAGAATTAGGAGAAATGATCTATATGGACTAGTGACATTAGGGAAGGAGACGGAATATATGGAAGGAAACAATGCTGAAAGCCATTTGTTTAGTCCATATTCCCACTCATTGTGGAAATTTCCCATTTCACGAATTATAAATTGGTCATTTATATCATTGGTCTTTTGTTCAGGTCTTTCTTTTACTAATCTGAGATCTACTCTCTTGTAACTCTGGGTCTCTGAAGTTACAAAAAATAAATCTATTCCTTCTTCTTCCTAAACGACCTTAAGTATTTTAAAACCTTGATTGCTTTTCATCTCCTCACCCAAAATTTTCTCTTCCCCAAACTTCTCATCCTAGACTCAATAGTTTTCATATTTCAAGACCTATAATTATCTTGCTTGTTCCCCCTTAGACACTATTAGGTTATCATTACCTCTTAAAATGTGGTGCCCAGGACGAATCACTGAATAAAGAGCACATTTCCCCTTATCCACATCTCCTGCAAAGTGAATTATTCTGGCTAGCTGATCATTCCAAATAACTAAGATGTATGTGCTTATTACACTGATAAAAACAAAACAATCCAAAACAAAAACAATGCACCATTCCCTGCATTTGAGGAAGTTTGGGATACTGGTTAGAGAACATATCTTGGATTGTGGAAGACCTGGCTTCAATTCTTGATTCTGAAAAGTATTAATTTATGTGACTATAGGCAAATCATTTAACTTCTTGGTGCCCCCAGGCCACTCAACTTTCTAAAACTAAAATGTTTTGTTTCTCTGTGTTAGTGGAGGAAGTTTCCATACCCGGAAATCCCTACACTGATGAAATAGTAGGGTACACCAAAAGAAGGGGAAAAATAAACATCTTTTACCTTTCCTAGGATCATCACTATGAACATTAGTGACAGTGTTCTTTTGTAATACCCACAGTGGTGCCCTCAGGCACTACTGGTTTATGTAATACTGTTTGCCCTAAATTAAATGGTACTAGATCTCTAATTTTAGTGAATTCTTTTATCTGCTTGTCACAATTTTTCTTTCTTCTTAACTGTCTTAGTTAGCTGTCATTTCTTGTTGCTATTTATGTCCTTTATACCCTTTCCCCTTCTAATTCATCATTTCTAATTAGCCATAGGCTAGAAAACCTGGTAACTCTGCTTGTTAAAATTGTTTATAAAAGGGCCTGAGGCTATCCTTGCAAAAAGAGCCAGTCAAGGTAGATTTGGGGATACAACCTTGTAATTAAATCTTGAAGCTTAATTGTTTTGATGGTTATTGATGTCTCCATCAGCTATTGCAAATAGACAACATTTACTAAAGTAACCTTTTTTTTCAAATGTTCTCATTTTGTACCCCAAACAAGAAATCGACTTTAAGCACAAAAATTGCCAGATGCTAACTTCCTCTTTAATTTCTGTTCTTTAATCATAAATGAGAGACAGTGGCCAGAAATTAGAACCCCTCTGGTGTGGGGATAAAATGAGACAGCCATCTTTGTTATCATCATCCTCACCATTATCACTCTCATCACTCTCCTCATGATCATGATTATGATCATCCTTACTATTTCTTGGTTCTCAATTACACTTCTGTTAGTAGGGATGCTAGATAGATTTGTTCTGGATATGCTCCAGAAGTGTTTGGATCAGGATAAGGAAAAGTAAGATGACTTCTTTTTCTGATCATAGCTTATTATAAGCAGCCAAAGATTAGCTTCTTCTACTAAAATCCTTTTCTGATGCCTTATTATGCTATGGAGATGACCACAGGTTCTCACAGGCTATGTCAATGGAATTACAGGCTCCAGGAGGTCTTACCAAGATGGACAGGCTTCAAGTGTGGGCCCTGTGATGGCCTGTGTGTATGTCATAGATGAAGACTAGTCTAGCCGAGTTGGAGAGGGTAACAGCCTCTGGAAATAATAAGACTATCTACAAAGGCCTGGAACAGTTAGAGTCTGCACTGAGGAAAAGGATAAAACCACAGATGTTCTGAAGTATGGAAATAAGACTGTGTCAGCTTTTCCCTGTAGCTTCATCACAGCTAAATTAGAAGTCAACTCAGGTCATTTCTCCAGGCCTTGCTAACAAGTCTGATATCCCTTTCCCCTCTGTATTGGAAAGAACCAATTGCTCAATTTGGTAATTGGATTTTTTGATGGTTCCCTTATGTCATTCATTGAAGGGCACAGATCACCATCCCTATTTACTCATTTTTTGAGACTCTTATTTGTGTCTTTTTAAAAGTCTTCCATAGAGAAACTACCCAGTGCACTGGAAGCTGTTCTTTTGATACTCTGGATATTTCTATTCTTTTTTTTCCTGAGGAAATTGGGGTTAAGTGACTTGCCCAGGGTCACACAGCTAGGAACTATTAAGTGTCTGAGATCGGATTTGAACTCAGATCCTCCTGACTTCAGGGCTGGTGCTCTATCCACTGTGCCACCTAGCTGTCCCTAGATACTCTGGATATTTCTAACCACAGAATTCTTATGTTATCCAAGCCATTTTCTTCTCTTTTCAGCCACTGAGAAAGGATCTCTTTACCCCTGGAGCCAGCCTGGGCTTCGCTAGGCCAGCTTTTCCCTTATCTTTTGTGGTTCTGAGCTTCTATGGAACTTGCTGAATATCTTCAACCAGGTCATTGAATCCTGCCCCATTCCCAGCTCTCCTTCATGTTGTCTTATCCTTTAGAATGTAAATTCTAATTTACATTGTTGCTGACTTGTGCTTTTATTTGTATTGCCAGCCTTTAGCCCAATGCCTGGCACATAGTATGCACTTAATAAATTTTCTATTTATTTTATGGGTACCAGTGCAATGCTCAGGCTCACAATGATTAAAAATAATAGCTAACATTTACATAGTATTTAATGTCAGGAACTGTGCTGAACACTTTATATAATCTCATTTATTTCTCATAACAACTCTGGGAAATAGGTGCTATTAATTATTATTACTATTTTATAGATAAGGAAACTGAGACAAATAGAGGTAAAATGACTTGCCTAGGCTCACACAGAGACTAAATACCTGAGGCTAGATTTGAATTCAGGTTTTCTTGACTTCACCCAGCTACCAATTGGAGGCTTATTATGATTTTACTTCATAACCAACTCTCAACCCCTTTTCTGATGATACACTTCATTAATGGTGACTTCTTTTATCACTTCAAACATGCAAGATCTTGAAATCAACAAATAAATTAATGAATGAACAATAACAACAATAATAAAAGATAGAAACTATGTAATGCATTATTACAGGATTTAAAATTTTTTTAGCATATGTTGAATACATTGGCAAGATGTGATCTAGTGGCTACAATTATATATTATATATTATAAACTATCTTCCATGAATTGATAGCACTTAGAATATTGCCTTTTACATAGAAGGCACTTGATAGTCGTATTATAAATAGGGATTAGGGACATAAATAGGTACTATCTATGATTTCATTAATTTAGAATATTTTCAATTGAGGAAACTCCTTCTACCCATATAGGTCAACACCTTCCTTGTATTTAGTTGCCCAGAACACCATCCTACCTATTCTATCTATTTCCATTATCCCTTTGGCCATCTGTAATCTTTATCCTTCTAAGACTGTATTTTCTTTCTTTTTTTGCATTTTTTCCTTCATTAAAACTTTTTATTTGCAAAACATATGTATGGGTAATTCTTCAACATTGACCCTTACAAAGCTTTCTGTTACAAATTCCCCCCCCCCAGTCCTCACCCTTCCCTTAGATGGCAGGAAATCCACTACATGTTAATTATGTTAAAATACTTGACAAATTGAATATATGTATGTCTATTTCCACACTTATCTTGCTGTGCAAGAAAAATCTTATCTACAAGAAAAAAAATCTGAGAAGGGAAACATAATGCAAGCAAACCTCAATAGAGAACATGAAAATGTTATGTTGTGGTCCACATTTCATATCCCTCTCTCTGGGTGTATATGGCTTTCTTCACTGAACAATCAGAACTGGTTTGAAACATTTCATTGTTGAAGAAAGCCATGTCCTTCAGAATTGATCATCATATAGACTTGTTGCCGTGTATAATGATCTCCTGGTTCTGCTCATTTCACTCAGCATCAGTTCATGCAAGTCTCTCCAGACCTCTCTGAAATCATCCTGCTGCTCGTTTCTTATAGAACAATAATATTCCATAACATTCATATACCATAATTTATTCAGCCATTCTCCAATTAATGGGCATCCACTCAGTTTCCAGTTTCTAGCCACTACCAAAAGAGCTGCCACAAACATTCTTGCACATGTGGGGCTCTTTCCTTCCTTTAAGATCTCTTTGGGATATGAGCCCAATAGAAACACTGCTGGGTCACAGGGTATGCACAGTTTGATAACTTTTTGAGCATAGCTCCAAATTGCTCTCCAGAATGGTTGGATCCATTCACAGTTCCACCAACAATAAGACAAGTCTATGACTTGTAGCTCTATAGCATTATTAGGAGGATTTCTCTTTTATTAAGTTTCATTTTGCTGATTTCAGCTCATCAAGATAATTTGGAATCTCTTGACTCCATTCTTCATGTAGACTATGGATATCTGGAAAGTGGAGAGGCCATTCCAGAAGGCAGAAGGGAGTATGGAAAGATCAAGCAATGTTGGAAGGTAGGAAGGAATATGGCAGGTAAGAGGAGCAGTTATTTGGAGAGTACATAGAGAACCTCCCAATAATGAAAGGCCTTGAATGAATGCTTGCATGAAGAGTTTTGAACTTGATTCCATTGACAATGAGAGCTGTAAGTTGTAAGTTCTTAAATATGAGAGGGACCTGTTCAAAGTAACTTTTTAGGAAGAGGCTAAAGTATAATGAAAGCTCCTTGAGGACAGGGATTGGTTTTCACTTAGTCTTCAATCCCTTAGCACCTAATACAGTACCTTTCATATAGTAGATGCTTAATATATGTATCATTGAACTGAGTGGAATATTTTTGGTGGTAACAGGCAGAATGATTTGGAGTGGAAAGAGCCTGGAGGCAAGAAGGTTGATGAGGTGGATAGGGGGAAAACACACATGTGAGGTGCTAAGAACCTGGCCTAAAGAGCCCTCATTTGGTTGAAGAAAGAAGCATGATCTGGGTTTGAGCCTCAGCTCCAACACTTACTGCTTCTATGACCTTGGGCAAAGAATTTAACCCCTCTCGAGCCTGTAAAATGAGGGTGCTAGTTTTTGCAATCTCTAACATAGAATTATTGTGAAAAAAACTTCTTTGTAAACAATTTTGAGAATGATGATTATTATCATGTTCCATTTTCATCCTAAACATCTCAAACAAAACCTGAAGTTCAAGAAAATGTGCCTCTGATACCATCATTCTGGGCAAATAAACTCCTGGGGGGAAAATAAATCTCCCTTCTAAGAAGGGAGAGGATTAAAGCCAGACTTCACCTGGAGTTTACCAGCCTGATTTGTATCAGGGAACATTGCCCCCAAGGCGAACAGGAAGGACACAGTGCCCCTTTACTAAGCACTGGAGGAAGTGAGCAGAGGAGAGACATCTTGATTCCCAGAATCCTTCTTGGTTAAATAGCCTAGTGTGCTGGCATTAAACCTTGGGTCCTGAACCCTCCACCTCAAAATAAAACAAAACAAAACAAAACAAAACAAAACAAAACAAAACAAAACAA